>JAWPHD010013598.1:0-67091 GCA_037043455.1 Cyrtodaria siliqua | reverse complement strand
CACCATTACAAAGCTAAGTTAAAAAAAACAAAAACGCAGGGAGAGCATGCTCCTGGACGTCCGTAGTTTTCTGGGCCTATATATGCACATCAAGTCAGCACATGTATCAGGGAAAGCTCATCAAGTGATTACCATACTAATGGTAAACCGGTCTTACAATTATTTCATTGAATTGTGAGCAAGGCATGCCTACCATTGATCATACGATCATAAACAGAAACCAAACGTTCGCAGTTACAGTACTGTTCAGTTACAGTAACTTAAAATTAGTCATGTCTGTGTGCGAGATAAACTTCATTAGTGTTTTCTCATCATTCCAAAATGAACTAGCTCACAAGCAGAAATATAAGATTGTGAAAGGAAATGGATGTGCAGTAGGTGCTGTAAACACATCGCAGCTTCCACATGGAATGATCTCTGAACCAGATATGGCCTGAGTTATCTGATAATTTCAGTTATTACAATAATGCATCGGGCGTCGCCAAAGAAAGGCTCTGATCTTTACCATCGTGAACAAGTTAAAGATGTTCATAAGACAGTTTGAGTGACACAGCAGAGGAATTATAGAAAATATACGAATATTCAATGACAAAATTGAGGATTTACTGGTGCTTGACTTATGTTACATAAACGACTCTCGTGTGACAGAATTGCTCAACAAATAGATATACTATTTCATGTAAAGCATGACAAGTTTGCAACGGAGCTTTTAGACGACATAACCAAGTCTCTCTTTAAACAGATAAACCAGAACATGTTTTCCTTCCTCAGTGATCACCAACTTACAACAGATTCTATAACTTGCTTTCTCTTCTCGCATATATATGTATTATATTAGGTTCGGAATAACGGTGGATTAGGGTATCTCACCAGCCTTTTCTTACTTTGGAAAACTTATTTGGGTTTTAATAAGACTATACGCGCTGCCTTAAAATGCCTTGTATGCTTGCAACACATTAGTTAGTATGATTAGCAAGTTCTTTTACCTATTGTTGTATGTCACTTGCTGAAGGTTTAGTAGGTGACAGTCATCATGCCAAACAAAAGCAGCGCGCTAGAAGAGAAACTAAACACGTTCAATAAAACAGAGATGAAGATGTGCCTTGTACCAGACAAACAGAGTAGGATGCAGACTGATCTCCTGATATCCATCAGTTCACTAAGAGGCTGATACATATATACAACGCGTGTGTTGCATATGTCAAACATTTCTGTTGAAAATGGGACGTTGGGTACTCTGACTGTCGGATTAAGACAAATGGTACCATTCAGATCATAGATAAGTAAAATTAGATTAAATTTAATGTCAGCGCTCATAATGTTCAACTGATATGACCAGTTATTACATTGGTGTTTGTGTATATAACAAACTACTTTTTGATTTTGTTTTCTGATAGTGTCTTGTTTGGCTTAATGTTCAGTACTATTGGCATTATTAATACTGAATTCTCCTCAACCCAGGGCTAGAGCATTCTCCTCAACCCAGGGCTCGAGCATTCTCCTCAACCCAGGGCTAGAGCATTCACCTAAACCCAGAGCTAGAGCAAGCACATTTCACTACCGTTCATGCACATCCTCAGTGCAACCTAGACTGCACATTTTTTTTGTATTTAACGTGTTCGACGATTTATAACTTTCTACTTTCGTACTTTATTAAATCAAAAACTGTAATTTAAAGTCTTAATTACATTTAATTCCGATATATCGCAGATGAGAAATAGTGTTTCAGTATCCTTTGCGATATTTTTTTCCAAGCATTTAGAAGGCTCGGCAAGCTTGATTGTTTTTCATAGCCTGCGGTGTCTCGTTAGTTTTGCTACTTCATATGCATGTTTTAAAATCAGTATTAATAATTATGTAAATTGAATTGAATTGAATTGGGGTTTTAAGGCGCACCAACACATTACAGGTTATATGGCGCCTAACAGGCATGAACATGACAGGCTCATCTTCCATGTACATCGAGATAAAATATGGAAAATGTGCCTAGAACCTTCTCACCCTGAACTGCAGAGTTGCTGCAAATTCTATCGTAAAAACTCCATTTACGCTGGAGCCACGTTTACTGTTTTTCTGCCACTGCTCTTTTGATGCGAGCGAGATGACACCTGAAACAATGCAGGGATCATGATGAAGACCTTTAATGAACATGAACAAAAAATGATAAAATGAACATGAATTTGGGGGGATTCAATTCAACTCTAAAATTCTTTTTAAAAAATGGAGACCATTTTGAAGAAGAAATGACCCAAATTATACTGCATATTTTATTGTCTATCAGTGTCCTGAATTAAGTGTATTAACAATGACATTTTTGATAAAACCAATTAATTATGGCCTTCAGTAATTATTTATGGAATATTTGGCGGACATTTAAATGTTGGCCATTTATCAAAATCTGACGTGGGTCATAGCCAAAAATGTTCAGTAGAGTATTGTCTAGCTATATGAACTCCCAAAGGAAAGTTATGCGTTCATTGCCATAAGAGGATTTAATCACGGCGTGCTCGTGAAACTAATAATTAACAAGAGGCCCAAGAGGGCCTGTGGACGCTCTACTGGCTAACATGGCTCTTATAACATCAATGAAGCGAGTGACTGCCATTTACGTTTTTTTGAAAGTTTCAGGCAAAAAACAGCTTTTTGACTAAATCAAGGGCCATAACTAAAGAATCTGGTAAAGTTTGTAAAGATTAGATGAAAAATGAAGGCCATACCGTATTAACGAGGCAAAATATAGCATTTATTTCTGGTCCAACATAGAGATAAAAAAAAAAAAAAAAAAAAAATCTGAAAAAAATGGAATAATTTAAAAAAAAAAAAAAATATGAAAAAAATAATAATAATTAAAAAAAAAAAAAAAAAAAAAAAAAATAATAATAAAAAAAAAAAAAAAAAAAAAATAATAATAAAAAAAAAATAATGATTAAAATAAAAATGAATAATAATATAAAAAAGACAGTTGTAAAATCTGGTAAAGTTTGGCAAAGATCAGATGCAAAATGAAGGCCTTATCGTAGGACGAGGCATATTATAGCATTTTTAACAAAATCAAGGGCCATAACTCCGCTGTTACTTGTCCTATCTGGTTGGTTTTCGAACTTGACCAAGCTTTAATAGACATTAACAATTTCATGAAGTTTGGTAAAGATCGGATGAAGAATGAAGGCGCTATCGTCTTAACGAGGCAAAATATATCATTTTGAAGTAAATCAAGGGCCATAACTCCGATGTTACTGGTCCGATATGGCTGGTTTTCGAACTTGTCTGAGCTTTCATTGATATTAACAATCTGATAAAGTTTGGTAATGATCGGATGAACAATGAAGCCCCTATAGTCTTAACGAGGCAAAATATAGCATTTTTAACTAAATCAAGGGCCATAACTCCGCTGGTACTATTTCGATATGGCTGGTTTTCGAACTTGTCCAAGCTTTCTTTGATATTAACAATCTGTTTAAGTTTGGTAAAGAGTGGATGAACAATGAAGCCCCTATTGTCTTAACGAGGCAAAATATAGCATTTTTAACTAAATCAAGGGCCATAACTTCCCCGTTACTGGTCCGATATGGCTGGTTTTCAAACTTGTTCGAGCTTTCAACGACATTAACAATCTGATAAAGATTGGTAAAGATCGGATGAACAATGAAGCCTCTATCGTCTTAACAATGCAAAATATAGCATTTTTAACTAAATCAAGGGCTACAACTCCGCTGATACTAGTCCGATATGGCTGGTTTTCGAACTTGTCCGAGCTTTCATTGATATTAACAACGTGGTAAAGTTTGGTAAAGATAGGATGAAAAACGAAGGCCCTATCGTCTTAACGAGGCAAAATATAGCAATATAGCATTTTTAACTAAATCAAGGACCATAACTCCGCTGTTACTGGTCCGATCTGGCTGGTTTTCGAACTTGTCCGAGCTTTCATTGATATTAACAATGTGGTAAAGTTTAGTAAAGATAGGAAGAACAAGAGGCCCAAGAGGGCCTGTGGACGCTCTACTGGCTAACATGGCTCTTATAACATCAATGAAGCGAGTGACTTCCATTTACGTTTTTTTGAAAGTTTCGGGCAAAAAACAGCTTTTTGACTAAATCAAGGGCCATAATTAAAAATCTGGTAAAGTTTGGTAAAGATCAGATGAAAAATGAAGGCTATACCGTATTGAGGCAAAATATAGCATTTTTAACTAAATCAAGAGCCACAACTCCTCTGTTACTGGTCCGACTGGTCCAACATAGAGCTAAAAAAAATATATATAGATACATATAAAAAGGAATAAATTCCAAAAAAAAAAAAAAAAAAAAATCCAAAAAAAAGAAAAAATTTAAAAAAAAAAAATTAAAAAAAATTTAAAAAAAAAAAAAAATTATAATTAAAATAGAATTTAAAATAATATAAAAAAGACAGTCGTAAAAGCTGGTAAAGTTTGGCAAAGATCAGATGCAAAATGAAGGCCCTTTCGTACGACGAGGCAAATTATAGCATTTTTAACAAAATCAAGGGCCATAACTCCGCTGTTACTGGGCCGATCTGGTTGTTTTTCAAACCTGATCAAGCTTTTATAGACATTAACAATATGATGAAGTTTGGTAAAGATCGGATGAAAAATGAAGGCCTTATCGTCTTAACGAGACAAAATATATCATTTTGAAGTAAATCAAGGGCCATAACTCCGATGTAACTGGTACGATATGGCTGGTTTTCAAAATTGTTCGAGCTTTCATTGATATTAACAATCTGATCAAGTTTGGTAAAGATCGGATGAACAATGAAGCCCCTATCGTCTTAACTAGGCAAAATATAGCATTTTTAACTAAATCAAGGGCCATAACTTCGCTGTTAATGGTCCGATATGGCTGTTTTTCAAACTTGTTCGAGCTTTCAACGACATTAACAATCTGATAAAGATTAGTAAAGATCGAATGAACAACGAAGCCCCTATCGTCTTAACGATGCAAAAAATAGCATTTTTAACTAAATCAAGGGCTACAACTCCGCTGTTACTTGTCCGATATGGCTGTTTTTCGAACTTGTCCGAGCTTTCATTGATATCAACAATGTGGTAAAGTTTGGTAAAGATAGGATGAAAAACGAAGGCCCTATTGTCTTAACGAGGCAAAATATAGCAATATAGCATTTTTAACTAAATCAAGGACCATAACTCCGTTGTTACTGGTTCGATCTGGCTGGTTTTCGAACTTGTCCGAGCTTTCATTGATATTAACGATGTGGTAAAGTTTGGTAAAGATAGGATGAAAAAAGAAGGCCCTATCGTCTTAACGAGGCAAAATTTAGCAATATAGCATTTTTAACTAAATCAAGGGCCATAACTCTGCTGTTACTTGTCCGATCTGGCTGGTTTTCGAACTCATCCGAGCTTTCATTGATATTAACAATATGTTAAAGTTTGGTAAAGATCGGATGAAAAATGAAGGCCCTATCGTCTTAACGAGACAAAAGTTAACAACGGACGGACGACGGACGACGGACGGACGACGGACGGACGGACGACGGACAACTCGGCATCCCATAAGCTCTGCTGGCCTTTGGCCAGTAGAGCTAAAAATGAAGGCCCTATCGTCTTAACGAGGCAAAATTTAGCAATATAGCATTTTTAACTAAATCAAGGGCCATAACTCCGCTGTTACTTGTCCGATCTGGCTGGTTTTCGAACTCATCCGAGCTTTTATTGATATTAACAACCTGTTAAAGTTTGGTAAAGATCGGATGAAAAATGAAGGCCCTATCGTCTTAACGAGACAAAAGTTAACAAGAGACGACGGACAACGGACGACGGACGGACGGACGGACGACGGACAACTCGGCATCCCATAAGCTCTGCTGGCCTTCGGCCAGTAGAGCTAAAAACGGCAAAATTAGTATTACGTTATAATAGGGTTTGGTATCATCATTTTCAATTTTCATCCCATGTATCACTTTAATAATGGGGATAATTATTTTCATAATACATGTATGTAGTCAGACCAAAGATTATAAAAAGTTGTATAGCGAGAGCCAATATTAGCATGGGGCTCAGGTTTAGACAGTCCACTATAGCCACTTATCTGTGGCATAGACATTAATAAACAGATAGGAAACATCCTAAGTAACCACGCCTTAACTTCCCCTTCTATCTTCTCTCTCAATTATTCACTGATTTTGATGAGAATACATTCAAAAGATTCATAGTGAATATCAAAATGGGATTACAATAATTTATGTTTGTTTTCAAAATAAGAAATTGTATAAAAATATGTTTAAAGTTAAAAATGTCATCATTTTTCGCAGTTCTCTTAAAAATCAAGGATTGGTCTATAGATAGCTTACGACAACATTACAATTGCAAGATACTCAACTTGCCTTAATCCACGAACGGAAAAACTTCCCCAAATACCCTTCCCGGGACTCCCGGCACCAAGGGCGCCGCCAAATACACCCGTACAAGCAAGAGTCACACAGAGTTACTTCCTCTTTCCGTCGTGGCGTCATCGGTAAAGAACGCGATAAATCGACGGTCTCAAAATATTTGTCTTTTTCCACGTAACAAATGGTTTTAATTGTTTTATTACTTTAATTTTACTTCCCATATGTTATTTTCTTACGAGTTTATGATCGTAATTGGTGTTTTTTACACCGCCTTTTGTTCTTTACGCAGTTAATTCAGACCGCAATTCGTAAACAACCATATGCTGTCTACTTCCGGTTTACCAACATTTGTAAATTCTGTCGAAAAATAGCTTTTAACTTCTATTAGAAGTTTTGAATTTGACACCGGAACGTAGACACCCCTCCTACTCGTGTCAACACTCCAGTAAATAGTTTTCTTATATTATTGGGTTCGTGTTGTTTGTTATATAATCACAGTTGGTGCTTTTAGAACACCTTCTGCTGTTATTTTCTATATTTCAGTAACAGCAATGGGGAGTGGGACCTTAGTCTAATTGGGAGTCGGGCCCTAGCCCACTACGGCCCGTCCGGACTCCCAGGGATTGGAAACATCACCCGTACGAAGTCCTGACCTTCTATCGGTGATGTCCCCCAACCCAGCCATATGCAGTCCCATTCCCCACCCACTCCTGTGAAGGAAACATCAATGGGGAGTCGGGCCCTAGCCCACTACGGCCCGTCCGGACCCCAGGGATTGGAAACATCACCCGTACGAAGTCCTGACCTTCTATCGGTGATGTCCCCCAACCCAGCCATATGCAGTCCCATACCCCACCCACTCCTGTCCGGGGGACCATGGTGACTCAGATAACTCTCTACCTCGTGGGTACACTGTTGGAGTGGTCGCATTCGCTTGGAGACAACCAAATAGCCCGCTTAGCTCAGTCAATGAACGACGTCGACTATCTTGCGCTCACTAAAGAAAGTCCCGTACCCCACCCACTCCTGCTCAAGCTACCAGGTAGTGCGGGGGTCACGCCGACTACAAACTCTCTGCCTCATGGGTAATCTGAAGGTCCTCAGAACAGATTCCATTCACTCCTCCAGGTCACCTTTCAGAGAGTCAACACACAGAGGGCGGTCTAGGAGCAACCGTCACCTGTCTAGAGACAGCTCAGGTAATACTTCCTCAGCTGAAATTTATGCTTTTAAGCACGGCCTAGGGCCGAAAGGGTATTCTTACGGTATTCTTACTGTATTCAATACCGTTGTTATGGTTATGGCCACCTAACGAAGGATATAGTCTCTTCTGAAGGTCTCTGCTAGTATAAAATCCAGACTAGTTGTCTGGAGGGAAGCTAAATAAGACTTCTTTCTATGGTATGGGAAGAGGACTTAGGTTTATGTGTTGGTACTCACATGTAAGGGAAGTTTCTGTCATGGGTCACAATTATCTGTTATTATAATTTCTTACGTGTTGTATAATCACAGATTAAATAGAATAGAATAGAATATTTTATTGTAATATTCATAACAATGTGAACATGACATTGAACTAACAGGTAATCAAATCATATGATAGCAATTAAGAAATAAAGATAAACATATGGATACCTGTCAGGAGGGCCTAATGGTCTAATGCGCCAGACTCAAGGTTATACCTTCATAAACGAGTGTTCTGGTCCACGACCTTACACGTGGTTTCAGATCCCACTTCTGACACATACTTTTAACATACTAGTAAAATGTGTCAGAGACACTTTCCTTGTTCTTCCTTTTCAGTGTGGTGTCAGAAACACTTACCATCAATAGGACTGAGACCTCTTTAGGAAATCATACTTTCCTAGACGGTGCTCCCTACTGGGAAAGGCCTTTTTAATTCATAGGGAAGTCATATCTTCCTACTGACAGGGCGCTCTATACAGGCCATCTACATCAGAGAAGGTAAATTATCGAAGTCTTATCTCTGATTCTGATTAATAGCAGGCCTGGTGGTATTCTATTCTCAAATAGAATTCATTCTTTTGTCGAACAGAATTACCCTTTTTTCCAAGTTGTTGCAACATTTGTAAACACTTCTTAAGCATTGTCTACCTATGTTCTCGATTTTAGAAACTTATTTAATGCTTTTATATCTTTGAATATCTCGGCGTTTACAAAAAGCGTTAAGAGTATTCAATTTAAAGTATTTCCTCTCATGGTTTGCTTTATAACCACTACAGGAATCTGATACTTGTCTTAAACTAAAGATTCTTAGTGAATTACTTTGTTCTTTTCTGTCCTTACGGACTTAACTACAGAACTTGTTTTGCAGGTAACCTCGATAGAAGTCGATACCTGCTGTCGAGTTCCGTCACAAGAATATCAAGGATGATGTAAGTGACTACGGCTTCTCCGTCATACTCTAATGATTAGGGTAAGAATTCATGGCCTTCGCCATAACGTGCATAGGTTTCAGCGTTAATTGTAGCCACAGTCTTAAGAAGTAAATCAGTTTATTTCTTTCTGTATATGGTTTTCCTTATCAGGACACCTAATTCAACTTGTCCTATCGCCTTGTTGAGTACTGTTTGTGGCAGGACTAAGATGATTATTGCCAGTCTATGGATTATGCTCATCAGACTTGCAGGTATATGAGCATTTATTTTATTTAGCGCCGGTAGTATTTATATCAAGGGGTGTCATTAAGAGGTAGGCGGTTAATTCGCCCTGCTACTTAAACCTTTCTACCAGGCTAATATGAATACTTTTACTAATATTGTATACTAGTATCTATCTAATACCCGGCTACTTTGCTCTGTGTGCCTCTAATTTGAAAAGATAATGATATCTATGTACATGTATATCACCACCTTTTTTGAGGTAAGTTATATAAATTAATTACAGTGGCAGATGCTGTTTTATTCATTTGCACATGCAGTTGCTGGCTGAGTCTTCCTTTTGCTGGTAAGTTGATATGGGGGACTTCCGTGGCTGAGTGGTTAGTCTCTTACTTGATATCACTGCCACTCACCTCTGTTTTATGATGGTGTCCCGGTTAGCTCAGTTGATAGAGCTTTCGCCCTGTAAGGGAGGAGTCCGGTTTTACGTGTCCCATACCAGCCACAAAGACAACTGGCATCTTGTTGTTTTTTTTGTGTTTTTTTTGTGGATATTATGATATACCTTATATTTCATTGTTTGTGTTTCACTTGTGAAATATCGACAGACATAATGCCGCTGTTGACCTTTTGTCGTCTCTGTTTTAGCGCATTATGTTTTGCTGCTTAAGTATCAAGGTTAGAGTACATAATAAGTTATTAATAGAATCATTTTTGGTTTGTCGTGAATATAAGGATTTTCTTATTAGAAAAACTTATTTTCACCAGAGCCTTAGCACGAGTGTATTATGCGTGTTTTCTCACTGATACACCTGTGGGGTTTTGGGATTACCCTAGGGTTGATTAAGGTCTCCTTCTGTACCGCTTAAATCTCCACGGGGTACCTCCAGAGCCGGAGCTGCAAAGCGAAGGCGACGGTACTAATGAGCGGGCAGCCAAGCACGGGCTGCTCTCCGCCCCCGGTTTACACCTGTTAGGCAGTTTCAGTAAGTTCGGAGTAATCGGCTTCAAAGCCGCTATCCTCAACCCTAAGTGGGTTTGTTCGCGGTTCCTCTGACTAAGCCTTGTCTGATGGAGTTCTTCGTCATTCATCTCTTACCTCTGGGGTTGCGTTCCTTGTGTAGCTTATTAGATGCGGTTGCAGGACATAACACTCCTTTTCTTGCAGCTAAGATCATTGTCCAGTTTCTAGATTCCTTACCCCTCCCACTTCTCCATACAGTCATACAGTTAATGGGCTGTAGTGCCAGGGTTCGTTCTCCATTAGCCCTAGGGGTACTGATGATAGTTGGCGTATTTGTTTTTCATACCCCCTCCTGTTTAATATTGCTAGAACCAGGATACATTCTCCTTGTTTTCTATCAGTTTAGAGAGTAGGTCTATCAGTATGAGTAAGTTCCTAACATTATGGTAGGCTATACTATTGTTAGACCCGGCTTCTAATCCGTACATTAATTATGCCATAAGAGCCGGACTTCTCTTTTTGAAGTCTTTCCTTCAGGCAGTTTGAGATACATCTGGCATCTATTTATTTATTGGTTCTATATGCCACATTCGTATGGAAACACAGTTTCTTTTCGGCTAGATCTTTTACTAGAACACAGATTTGCGGGTGAATGCGTGTGCACAACCACATTCAAGGTGACATTCTGCCTTGGTCAGAACAAGGGGGGGGGGGGGGGGGGGGGGGGGGGTGCGTGCCCATACACAGCCACATTCAAGGGGACATTCTGCCGTGGTCTAGGGGTTTCGTAGAGCTGCCCTAAATGCATGTCTAAGGATCTCTCAGTTTGGCTTAGAGGGCCACATGGTAGGTTTGTTCACTAACTAGGTGTGTTGCCCTGAATAAATAAATTCTTTTATTATTTACGCCTGGTTTATTTACGCCTGGCTCTATTTACGCCTGGTTTTATTTATGCCTGGTTTTTGGCCAGACGGACTCAATTACATATTACGCCTCATTTTACGCCTGGTTTCTACATTCTTATCAAAACCACCTGTACGCCTGGTCACCATCAAAATTACGCCTGGTTTAGTTATCAATATTACGCCTGCTTTACGGGCGTCGCAGTTCGTACGGGCAGCACTTCTGTCCATCTTGATTCTTCCCTAAGCGGGGTTTATATCAGGTTTTACAGTCTACCTCTGCCACTGATTCATTCGGAATCAGTATGCAACCTCACGTTTGTCGATTCAAACTACATCTTCAGACTTCAGTTTCTGTAATAGTTGCTCACACAATTGTACCTCTAGGAGGTCCTTCACTGGGCTACTCTGAGGTCACAGAGGTTTAGCTGGTTAGAATAAGTGTAACGCATTGTTTGTTTACACTCCCACCGCAGTCGGAGTTGGTTTTTTTCTTGTTTCCCACTTTGAGCTTATATCACTCCCCTTCTTAGTTTAGAATACTTAGAAGTTAAAGTGGCTCTTTTTGGCCTGTTTGACTTCTGTTCTCCGGCCCTCCTTTGAACTTTTCGGTTAATCTTAGATAGACTACCCTTTAGACTATCTTCTTTTAGCCTTGTGGCTCAGATTTAGTGAGCCCATTCTAGGAACTGAAGTGTCATCAGGCTCATGCTACTAAAGGGATCTCGTTTAACCCCTTCTGGGGATATTCCAGTAACAATCTGTTTGGTTTTGTCTGGGTGTATACCTAATGCAACTCCAATAAGGCTACTAAAGTCAGAGCCTTTATATTCTTAAAATTCACAAATTATTTGTTAGATTCTATCTTAAATAATTTTTCACTGGGTCCAGTTCTTACTACCCAGTCAGTCATGGGGTTGTGCTGCTCTGCCAGTTAGCTGACTTGGCCTTGCCCAAGTCTGTAACTTTGGGCATACAAATCGGTTGCAGTTTTATTTATTATTTTGCTTATCTTGGTTTGTAAGCACTTCATACCACTATGTTCCAAAGGTGTTTGGTTTATACATATTGTATTGTTCATAGTATTCTATGCTTCACACAGTTATCTGGTGTTCATAGTTACATTTACAGCTCAGTTATGAAGCTGTTATTTTAAGTATTGAATCAGGGGGTCGATACTTATTTAAATGATCTATGTAATACAAAAAATTTTCTGTTCCATGGATTAGCTTGAAATTGCCGATTATAATTTTAGATGGTGGTGGACTTATTGTCCTTGAACGAATTGAAGGACTTATGAGGTTGCCATATTCACCTTGTAACGTTCATCTGCCCATCTAAGAAGTTTTAGAGGCTCCTCCTACTGGCTGTATCGCCAGTCAGGATCCCAGATTACGCTATGGTGAGTGTAAGTTGCTTGGGTTCATGCTCTCGTCTGCTTTAATTTCTTGTAATTAGAGCAGGTTTGAGCGTGCTTTGTTACTTGTTGTTCAGAATTGTTCAAATCCCCTTTACATATTCGGGCACTCATAACAGGTTACATTGTACCACCCCAGCTCATTGTGTTAAAGTCGCAATTGTAATGTTGTCGTAAGCTATCTATAGACCAATATGAAAATTTTTGTTAATTTTAATATTTGTCTATTATACTTACGACAACATTAACTACCCACCCCTCCTTAATTTAGGACTTATTTGCGGAAAGAGGAAGTAACTCTGTGTGACTCTTGCTTGTACGGGTGTATTTGGCGGCGCCCTTGGTGCCGGGAGTCCCGGGAAGGGTATTTGGGGAAGTTTTTCCGTTCGTGGATTAAGGCAAGTTGAGTATCTTGCAATTGTAATGTTGTCGTAAGTATAATAGACAAATATTAAAATTAACAAAATTTTTCATTTTTGACAGTCAAATTTTCCGTCTAACTCCTTTTTTTCTAAATGTAAGAGAAAACAATAAAAATATTATTGGAAAGAAAATTAAATTTTTGATCGGATTTGTCATAAAACTTGTATCTATAAAACTTTTCATGATTGCGTGTTTAAAGGTGGAAATATTTTTTGAATTTTTCGCACTGTGCCACGTGAAATTTAGATAGTTTTCGTAGTGTCCAATCTATATTGAAAGGAAAAAGAAACGCAAAATTTATATTTCCGCTATATATTGTATGTTTACTATGCTACTGCTTATCGAATGGTACAGGGCGACATTAGGCCTGTCATTTCGGAAAAAGTTTTAAACAGCACCGAACACACCAAAGGTTACCCATTTAAAGTTTCATTATCGACAGAATGCGCATTAGTAAGCAAACTTAGGCTTTAACGGTTGCAATCTCTTAACATTAAACACAATACTGAAATGGCTCGACTTTTTCAACCGAAAACTTCAACATTTATGAATTTCGTGTAACAAAGTATACTTTGATTAAAAGGTCTACTACATGACAGAGTTGTCCTTTTTGTAATTAGCTGTAGCCCCTTTTTGTACAAAACACGTTGAGATATATCTGGGATATTACGTGGAATTAGGTGTGTATAATAGTTTAGCATAGGCAAATTTTTGATTATGCGTTTCTTTTTCCTTTCAGTATATTTGTTATTAGGTCTTTGTCTGTGGTCATTGTTTATAATATACAACGACTTTTTGAGAGAGGAGTTGAAAGGACAAATGCAGGTGCCTCATGATATTCTTCATTGGATCCAATAGGAAGTTTCCAATTTGTGTTATTAGGTCTGTGCACAGACGAATGCTATCATAAACATTTGCCGAAACTGAGACTGCATTCCCTGTGGATTTAACTTTTATGCATTTTTTTTTACCATGTTCTGTTATTTACTGGTCCTTTGAGATCACCAAGCCCAATCGTTGTGGCTTTAAAGTAGAATATCGCTTAAGTCAGTGCTAGGAGGCGTGAAAGGTGTTTCACTTATATTACCTCTCATGAACAGACTCAATAAAACCGAGTCTGCTACTTCTATCTCTTGTTTGTATTTGTTGTTGCCAAGAGATCCCATTTTCAGTATTTACTGAAATGTTTTAAAATGTACTGCACCAATTTCATAGCGTGAGAAGTAAAGAAGTCTATGTGTGAAAGAGAGAGGAGTTTTTTAACTTGTTGTTTTTAAAAGCATTATCCCACCTTAAAAATAATAAATTATTATTTTCCCTAGGTGATGGAATATAAAAATATGGCCATCCTGATATTAGTAACATCTCATCGTTTTACTAAAATACCAAGGTCAGAGTTTAACTTATAAAACTGTATTATACATGTATCTCTATTCGCCTAGTATAACATCCAACAGTCCTTGGACTTAAGTCAAACTTGTTTCATTTTATTGCTATTTTTATTACCAAAGCGGGGCAGATTGAAATATCTGCTCTCTGACCATACCTATTGCATAAGCAAGTTATCAGCTCATAAAAGAAATCCATTTAGCTAGGATATAATATAGCTTGAGACTCTGTAGGAGTCGTTTTAGCTTAGGTCCTGTTACAAAAATGACTATACGTTCAGTATGTCTGGTTAATATACTGCACAGTATTTTAAGATACCTGTGAATAAACCTATACTTTTCATTGGCACATATACTTTATTATATAACCTGAACACTGATGGAACATTTGCCTGTTGATGGTGGGATAGGGACTCTAACATGCAAGTTATGTTGAAAAACTACCGTAACTGGACGCCCCGTAAACTACCGTAACTGGACGCCCCGTAAACTACCGTAACTGGACGCCCCGTAAACTACCGTAACTGGACGCCCTGTAAACTACCGTAACTGGACGCCCCGTAAACTACCGTAACTGGACGCCCCGTAAACCACCGTAACTGGACGCCCCGTAAACCACTGTAACTGGACGCCCCGTAAACCACCGTAACTGGACGCCCCGTAAACCACCGTAACTGGACGCCCCGTAAACCACCTTAACTGGACGCCCCGTAAACTACCGTAACTGGACGCCCCGTAAACTACCTTAACTGGACGCCCCGTAAACTACCGTAACAGGACGCCCCGTAAACTACCATAACTGGACGCCCCGTAAACTACCGTAACTGGACGCCCCGTAAACCACCGTAACTGGACGCCCCTTAAACTACCGTAACTGGATGCCCCGTAAACTACCGTAACTGGACGCCCCGTAAACTACCGTAACTGGACGCCCAGTCAACCACCGTAACTGGACGCCCCGTAAACTACCGTAACTGGACGCCCCGTAAACCACCGTAACTGGACGCCCCGTGTTTAAAGCAGTCAAAATTGCCAGGTGTTCCTTTAATACAGTTTACGATAATTCAAGAGTCACAACTCATGCATGGTCTGATCTGGCTGGTTTTGGAACATGACGGAGACTTTATTATGGATATAAACATTCTGGCAAAATTTGGTCAAAATCTGATAGAATACGTTAAGATTTGATTAGATAGCATTTTTTCATTTACTTCTTCTTGATCCAATCTTGAACTTTGTGATTCTCTCTTCAAATTCCACAAACTTTTGAAGCACGATTCAGAAGAATGAACTAATGCAAGATTTTGTGTCCATAGAAATACGTGTAGGTGCAGTTGGTAAGTTGGACGAAGCCTATTGATAAAGGAATTCAACAGAACAAGACAAGTCAATTATAAAATTTAAAAAAAATTAATTTATATAAATACAGAATGTAGTATGTTGTATTAAAATATTGAGTAAAATTACATGTAATTATAAAAAAACTTAACGTTACACAACACAAACAGCGGGCAGACAAGCCTAACAACATTGACAGCAATTGAATTGTACAAAACAAGTAAAATTTTTAAAAAAACAACAACAAGAATATTTTTTGCACATTTCATAATGAACGAAATAACCTTTTACATTATGATAAGCAACGCTGCTTAAAGAAGTGATATAAGAGTGATATTTCATGCTGTGAAATTACAGTTTTATATTTTCACTGTAGTGCCAGAACACTTTTTTTTTTTAAACAACAACAACAAGAGTTGCTTCCATTGAACCACTTAAAAGGAAAACACCAATATTCTATTACCGGGTATATTATATTTTAACAACAAAAATATCCATCTGCTACTACAACAGCAAGAGATTGTTAAATGTTTGTTCTACGTCAAAATATAGGTAAAGCAGCCGTATTGGAATTGCCTTGCTTGCTTCTCAATTGTTGTTTACCTAAAAATGTTGATTGAATGATAAACGAAAAAGAAATTTTGTTGTTTTATCGTGAATATTTTTTATTTCATCTCAAAGTGAGGAAGCTATTTTATTTTGACTCGTATTTCCAAAAAAGCAAATCTAATCAATTTTGAGACAACCATGCTATTTATTTTGTCTCCGAAAAAGAAAAAAAAAGTAGACAAAAATAGGAGGTATTAATTTTGTTCTTTTAAAAATGGAAAATATTTAATAATTTTGATTTTTTCCTGTGTTGACACATAGGGGCAATCTAGGTCAACACGTTTGCATACATATCACTTTGCATCATGGGAATGGATTTTTACAAACTATCCTGGTAATAAGCAACCACCGGCAAACAGGTGAATCACCATAGAACAATTAATATATATACAAAACACATTTGCCTAATACTAGTAAACATTGTATACATATTATAATTAAATATTATTTATTTTAATGTTTTAATGCCTTACAAATATATAGAACAATTAATATATATATATATATTACTGAATGAATTATCAGAAGTTACACAAGCATGTGGACCTGAATGCAGCCTTTTATTATTTCTGTGTCTTGGTAGAATAGGTACTGGGGTCTAATGAAAACCCATTGGGACATTTCTCATGCTAGATTTCTCATGCTAGAATAGGTACTGGGGTCTAATGAAAACCCATGGGGACATTTCTCATGCTAGAATAGGTACTTGGGTCTAATGAAAACCCATGGGGACATTTCTCATGCTAGAATAGGTACTTGGGTCTAATGAAAACCCATGGGCCAATAACGTTTAATAAAGCGAATATTTGTTTGCAAAAACGTAATTTAAAATGTAATAAATAGATTATTTAACTGCTGGGATCGATTATTGGGTAATCCTTCACTTGATGGTAGACGTGCTTTGTTTTTTCACTCACTCGCCTGCGCTCGTTCGTGAAAAGAACCACACGTATACCACTCGTGAAGGATTTCCCTATAATCGATCCCAGCAGTTAAATAATCTCTATGTATAGGATAGAATATTATAGATTGTGAATTAGTTCCGCCAAAACACATTTGCCTATTATTACTAGTAAACATTGTATAAATTTTATAATTAAATATGATTTATTTAAATGTAGTAATGCCTTAGAAATATATATGCTCGCTCAACTATATACCAGTGTACTTGTCATAAAATGCATCCAGTTGAAAGTGAAAATATATAACATTTTAAAACTATATGTGAAAGGATAATAAAATAATCTATTATCTTTCAATATCAATCAAACAATTTCAAATTTTAAAGTGTTTTCATTGTAAAATTATCAACACAAATAGGTCACATCAAGTCTGGTACAAAAAAACAAAGATGAGGGTATAACAGTGTATAGGTATAAATCACCTCGCATGTTTTAAGTTAGCACCGGATGTTGGTCATATTTGGGAACATGTGCCCTGATTTATTACGAAGCAAGATGGCCAAGCTTAAAACTAGCATACGACACCAAAAAAGCAAATCTAATCAATTTTGAGACAACCATGCTATTTATTTTGTCTCCGAAAAAGAAAAAAAAAGTAGACAAAAATAGGAGGTATTAATTTTGTTCTTTTAAAAATGGAAAATATTTAATAATTTTGATTTTTTCCTGTGTTGACACATAGCGGCAATCTAGGTCAACACGTTTGCATACATATCACTTTGCATCATGGGAATGGATTTTTACAAACTATCCTGGTAATAAGCAACCACCGGCAAACAGGTGAATCACCATAGAACAATTAATATATATACAAAACACATTTGCCTAATACTAGTAAACATTGTATACATATTATAATTAAATATTATTTATTTTAATGTTTTAATGCCTTACAAATATATAGAACAATTAATATATATATATATATTACTGAATGAATTATCAGAAGTTACACAAGCATGTGGACCTGAATGCAGCCTTTTATTATTTCTGTGTCTTGGTAGAATAGGTACTGGGGTCTAATGAAAACCCATTGGGACATTTCTCATGCTAGATTTCTCATGCTAGAATAGGTACTGGGGTCTAATGAAAACCCATGGGGACATTTCTCATGCTAGAATAGGTACTTGGGTCTAATGAAAACCCATGGGGACATTTCTCATGCTAGAATAGGTACTGGGGTCTAATGAAAACCCATGGGCCAATAACGTTTAATAAAGCGAATATTTGTTTGCAAAAACGTAATTTAAAATGTAATAAATAGATTATTTAACTGCTGGGATCGATTATTGGGTAATCCTTCACTTGATGGTAGACGTGCTTTGTTTTTTCACTCACTCGCCTGCGCTCTAATGAAAACCCATGGGGACATTTCTCATGCTAGAATAGGTACTGGGCTCTAATGAAAACCCATGGGGACATTTCTCATGCTAGAATAGGTACTGGGGTCTAATGATAACCCATGGGGACATTTCTCATATAGGAACAGGGGTCTACATATTCCATATATGAACTGGTTTCTATTCCATGGGGACATTTCTCATGCTAGAATAGGTACTGGGGTCTAATGATAACCCATGGGGACATTTCTCATATAGGAACAGGGGTCTACATATTCCATATATGAACTGGTTTCTATTCCATGGGGACATTTCTCATGCTAGAATAGGTACATGGGTCTAATGATAACCCATGGGACATTTCTCATATAGGTACTGGGGTCTACATTCCCAAATAGGTACTGGGCTCTAATGATAATCCATGCAGACATTTCCCACATGAGGTACTGGGGTCTACTGATAACCCATGGGGACATTTCTCATATAGGAACAGGGGTCTACATTTTCCATATATGAACTTGTTTCTATCCCATGGGGACATTTCTCATGCTAGAATAGGTACAGAGGTCTAATGATAACCCATGGGACATTCTTCATATAGGTACTGGGGTCTACATTTCTCAAATAGGTACTGGGGTCTAACGATAATCCATGCAGACATTTTCCACATGAGGTACCGGGGTCTACTGATAATCCATGGGGACATTTCTCATATAGGTTCTGGGGTCTACATTTCTCAAATAGGTACTGGGGTCTAACGATAATCCATGCAGACATTTCCCACATGAGGTACCGGGGTCTACTGATAACCCATGGGGACATTTCTCATATAGGTACCGGGGTCTAATGATAACCCATGGAGACATTTATCATCTAAGTTCTGGTGTCTAAGGCTGTCCCATGGGGACACTTCCAATATATCAAATTCTAAAAGGCAAACATTCTTTAAAAACAGTCCACATTAATAACATGTTAGAAATATCTATAAATATTGCAACAATATAATTTCTACATATAAAATTACACAATTAGCTGGCAATAAAGCGTGCATAAAAAATACCTTTTTTTCCCTCCAAAATATCTTAGAAAACTTACTAAAAATGTTACATATGCATTGTCAGTCAAAAGTTCTGCAGAATCAAAAGATTCCTACAGTTTAATACCAAAGTCATTTGTGAACTGCTTTGCTATATACTGAGTAATACTCCACTGGTTACAACCATGATCCAAGTTTGGATGATCTAGTGCATTTAGTGCCAAAGAAACAGAGCTAAAAACAAAAACTTTTTACATACAAATTAACAAAGTTTAATGCCAACATCATTTGTGGAACTGCTTTACTCCATAGAGCTGTACCGCCCGAAATACTTTGATCTTATGTTGATATAGAGCCTGTGAGTGCAATTCCTTAATCCTGAGAAAGATAACTAAACGTAAAACCGTAAAATTGATGCTGTCGCCGTCATCCACTCAAAAATAACATACCTGTCTCACGTTTTTCTTCAATTTCTAACTCACAAACACTGGATCACTAGGTTAGTAGGTCAGCATTACGTATGGCGACATATTAAAGAGACAAACGGCAATCATGAAGTAGTTATCAAGCGTTAAAACAGAACTTCAATTTTTAACTCTTAACTCCTGCATATATATAATGGACTATTCTTTCTTTGAATTAAGACCATTTACAATGGACGCAAAGGCTATTGTAGTCGTGCTTAGCGGGTGAAGGGTTAAATCCAGTATCATTTTGACTTTTTTTGAATCATACAGTAAAGTTATGTATAACAAGAGGTCAATGACCTTGAAGCTCTACCGATTGATTTTGATTTCAGGAAGTAGTCGCTACAGACTTGTTTTTTGAAAATCTATTTTTAACCGTGGCGGCCATTTTGAATTTCCGGCCGACCTGAAATTTTGCTAGGATCAATATGACATTAAGAGCAACATTCCTGTGACGTTTCATGAAAATCCGTCAAGTAGTTTCAGAGAAGTAGTCGCTACAAGTTTTCATTATAAAACTCTATGTAAACAAAGATGGCCACTGGCAGCCATATTTAACGTCGAATCAAAATAATTTTCCACAAGGATCAACATCATGTCATGCTGATCATTTTAGAAAAAGTCCCATATCAATATCACTTATAGTTTTCAAGAAGTAGTCGCTACAAAATTATTTTTTTAAAAATCTATTTTTAGCTGTGACGGCCATCTTGAATTTCTGGCAGATCTGAAATTTTGCTAGGATCAATTAGACATCAAGAGCAACATTCCTGTAAAGTTTCATGAAAATCCTTCAAGTAGTTTCAGAGGAGTAGTCGCTACAAGTTTTTACTATATAACTCTATGTAAACAAAGATGGCCGCTGGCAGCCATGTTTAACGCTGAATCAAAACTATTTTTGACAAGGATCAACATCATGTCATGCTGATCATTTTAGAAAAAGTCCCATATCAATATCACTTATAGTTTTCAAGAAGTAGTCGCTACAAACTTGTATTTTAAAACTCTATTTTTAGCTTTGATGGCCATCTTGGATTTCACATCAACATGAATTTTTGCTAGGATCAACTAGACTTTATGGGCAACATTTCTGTAAAGTTTCATGAATAGCCATCCAGTAGTTTCAGAGGAGTTGTCGCTACAAATAAAAGTTTACGGACAGACAGACGGACGACGGACGCCGCACCACGGCATAAGCTCTGCTGATCTCTGATCAGTAGAGCTAAAAACGAACAGGATGCATCAAATTTGTCACGAAATCAAGATTACCCTGTGTCCCTTTAAAGGAGAGAAATATAATGGCTGCCAGAATGTACCTATAGGCCATATAAGTAAAAGAGAGCCTCAATAAAATTCCAACCATAGCAAGCCTGTAAATGCCATCATAAACTGACATCATCACAAATAAGAACCATCACCGAATGTGATGAATACCCTCGCTTTGAAAACGTTTGAAGTGGAAGCCACATTCATTATACAATATTAGGGCGGACAATTGTAGGTCAAACAAAGGGACATAATTCTGTAATAAACGAGGCAATCAACAATGTGTGACTTAGAGGGACATCAGGTCATCAGGTGTCATATGATGTTTGGAACAATCAATTCAAAACTGTTTTTGAACTGCAAGTAATAAAAATGTGTTACGCCACACAACGTTATGGACAGCATGATTCCTATATAGCCCCCACTTCACTTTGTGATAGTAGGGGTTTAACAACTGATTGGTTAAAAGTTCATTAGGAATGTATAGTCTACAGTAATATTTAAATATAAGCCATACACAAAAATATCAGCAAGTAATATCACGTGTTCCCAATTATCTACAGGTAACATGCCATTTAACAACAATAACAACAAAATATAACTGACAGGATTAAATAACTAAATTGTTATGATTATAAAAATCTTCAGTTAGATCACATGTACTTTTTTCAAGTAGCCATATTGAAAGTGTATGGTGCAATCTTCAAAATTAAGATGTTCAATCAACGAAACATTATCTAAAAATTTGTTAAAAAAAGCTCACTGAAGCTTACAATAGTAACTATTTAGTTTAAACATTTTTACAGAAACGCAAATGGGTTGGGTCACAAGTTCTTACAACATTTGATTCGACCCTCCCCGACAGAACAGATAATTTACAATGCATAAAATATGACAATTTACAAAATAGATCTAACCACTGATTATGGCACAGACATCAGCTCATGAAGAATTATTGTCCAACGTTATCATCGGATGGCGTCGACGTCAGCAACACTTTACTGACGTCACGACTCAACGTCACAGTTATATTTGTGTCGAGTTAGTTATTAATATTTAGTGAATATGAATTTTCATTCACTGAGAAATCCCGATCTTTCACCCATAGAAATGTAATAGAATCTCTCTCTCGACCGCTCCCTCCCCCTTTCTCTTCTCTCGCGACCTTTGCATTTGTAACATAAAAATGTAAAACAGACCAGACATTGAAATCAGAGAATAAAAAATGCAACTATATCACAACTATATCACACTCACTAACTCATTAAAATAGAGATTTCTAAATATACAGAGCAATAGGACTCCGAGTATGTTCAAAATGTCACAAGCATCAGCTTACAAACAGCAACCAGACTACGAATTTCGAAGACGAAAAGGGCCAACATTTTGCTAAAATGCAATATAGAGTTGTGTAACTTGAGTGTCTGAGTGGCCTTGATAATGAAGACATAAGCAAAGTTTGAATGAATTGGAATACAATGTTGAAGATATTAGAATGTGACAAACATTTAATGCGATGCCGTCACCAAGTGATCCCTTTGATCCGCTACCTTCTTCTCAGGCGAGAGAAACAAAAACAAAACAGACCCTAGGTATATCAGACCCTAGGTATATAATGAAAGTTTGACATTTCTAATGTTTATAGCGTAATAGACTCGCCATTTATGAGCATCTTCAACAGGACAAAAATGATACTCACTATTAATAAGAATATAGTGATAACAAAGCAAAATGTACTAGGCCAGGTAAAATGAATGAAACAGAATGAGAAAGCAGTTGCCTCGGTGGGGTTCAAATTCAATCAAAATAACCGTAGGTGGGACATTTCTACCTCGTAACCACGAAAGCTAATTCTCTATTATGAGAAAGCAATTTTTATTTTGTTTTTGCTTGAATGGTGTTGTAAGGCCATATATGATGGGGTTTGTTTTTTTTGTTGTAGAGGCATACCACTCCTTTCTTGGGTAGATCCAGTACAGCATACCTCCTGCCATCGAATTATATACAAAAATACCAGAGCACTTTAAAATGACAAATATTTAACAAATCCAAAAATCGCACACAAAAGCAAAATAGCCATTTTGTCTAAACCCTGTGATAGCAGAGTAAAATCTCATAATAAAATCCACAATTTGGAAAATTATAGCAAAAAAGTTGAAGTAGCTATCCCGTGAACATAAGTCAAATTTTACACAAAATATGTATACCATTTCTAAACCTACTGATTGCAATGTATATATAACTTACATATTCTGAGAATCCAAACTATATAGACAAAATGTAAATGGCTTTAACCAGCCAGGCTAAACACAAAACTGGATCGTCGATTTAAGAGTTACCAACTCATAATTCATTTTACGCAATTCAAGCATGGGTAATTTAAGAACCCGTTATTAAATTTTTACTTTTAATCAGCACATATACATTATGACCTGAACACCTGGATAGAGTTTTGATAAACGGTTGTGTAGTGTAATTTTTCCGTTATTTGGCAGGACAGCTACTTTAAGAAAGACATTCGGAATTAAAAAAGACAATCAGTTTTAATACAGGTTAAAGTCAAAAGACATGGTTCAATTAAAATTCTGGTAGTGTATATGGCACATTTGTTGTAATTTGGAAAATCCTGTATTCTAATTAAATTTACTTTTTTGTTTATCATGTCAATTTCAAAAAAAACATTTATCTTGAACATGTGTGTTTACATTTCAGATGCAAACTCTGACTGGCTGTTTAATACAAATCATTCTGTTTGGTTATATCTATTTAAAGCTCTTTGGCAGGGTAAAATTACACTATGAATATTTAAGAACAATTCTGATTGGTAGATTCTTGTTGTTTCTCTCTAACACTGCTTCTGATTGATTCTTCCAGCTCTAGGTGGCTGAATAGGGTGGTGGTGGAGCTGTAGGACCAGCACCTAAATAAATTAAACAAATTAGTTAACAATTACTGTCATTAACATTGTCACAATAACTTCATGAGAGTATTTTTACAAGAAACATGAAAATTCTGCGAAAATCTGGTTTTCCTTTTTAAATTGCAAGCTTCCTGATGTTTTATGTTTTATTTTTTAGGGTTATTCCATTAAAACATACCCGAGACCCTAGGAAGGCTATTTAATACATTTATGTGGAGCGCTGTGGTCTAGCGGTAGAGCGATGGACCCATGATCCAAAAGTCAAGGGTTCGATTCTCGTAATTTCCATATGCGTTGTGTCCCTGAGCAAGACACTTTATCTGCATTACTTAGTACTGGTTCTACCCAGGAACACATCGAGAGTGATTCAAATAAGTTCAAAGAGCTTTCGTTACAACTGATGTAAAATAAATAAGTTTAAACTAATACATCTATGGATGAACTCTATTTCCTGAAATTTGTTTTTTTAAACTCAATTTTGCATCTATGGGTGGGTGTTCAATTTCAAAAGTGCCTTCCTGAGGATCAGCATTTATTTATTTTTTGAGAGAAAAATACTTGATCAAACTAGAACTATCACTGAAGGTGATTAATACTCCGGCTCTTTGGGCAAAATCAAGAATAATAAATGTCGAAAATATTTGTTTGTCATCAGTTGTTTTGTGTTGATGAAGTTTGGGAACAACTCATTCAAAACTGTTTGAGAAATGCAAGTAATAAAAATATGTTACCTGATGCAACGGAACAAAAATGTGTGACGTGACATGACAGGACGTTATACAGCCGCGCCTTCACTTTGTGAAAGCAGGAGTATATAGAGGATATTTGTTGGTTTGGAATGAATATAGGATTTATATATGTTTTCTCGAATTCACGAGTGCTTTAGAGTGCATGCGTGAAAATATATTGACCATAAATGCAATCCCAAACTTGCTTTCCATATAAGCCACCTACACACCAAGTTTCCGGCCAATATCTCATTTCTAAGCAAAGTTAATGAGGAGAAACAGTTGTTCTATTTTTAGTAACAGTGAACTTCACCTTGAACCCAGTGACCTCAAACGCAATCCCAAGCTTTCTTTTAGCTACCTACCCATAGTTTCATTGCAATATCTCATTTCTAAGAAATTAATGAGTGGAAACCATTTTCTAGTTTTAGTAACAGTGACCTTGACCCCAGTGACCCCAAATTCAATCCCAAGCTTCCTTTTCATATAAGCTACCTACCCATTAAGTTTCACTCTAATATCTCATTCCTAACTAAAGTTATTGAGTGGAAACCATTTGTCTATATTTAGTAAGTGACCTTGACCCAAATGTAATCCCAAACTTGCTTTTCATAAGTTTCAGGCCAATACGTAATTCCTAATTAACGTTATTTTTCTATTTTGAGTAAAATTGACCGTGTTTTGTTCGTTTGTATGGTGTTTTACGTCATTTTCAACACCTGTAAGGTTATATATGACGAACGAGCTTTTGTGATGGAGGCAGACCACCCACTTTTCCTGGGTAGAATCAGTACTGTACACCTCCCGCCATCCGTAAGAAACAGTGACTTTGACTTTGACCCCAGTGACCCCAAACGCATTAGTAATGTTCAGTCAATTTTGTGTATTTTTTACAATTTCTGTTGCCATAGCAACCACAATTTTTGACAAATAAGTCAAACAAAATGATGTGCATGATCTCCTCACTCCCTTTTACCTAAACCTAGAAGGGGACTAACAAGTAAGTTTAAACCAAATCCATACCTGGTGGCGGGTACCCTGACCCGGGGTAAGGAGCAGCCATAGGGTCAGTAGAATAAGGCAGACCTCCAGACACATCCTCTTGGGGCATTGGTGGCTTCTCAGTTCCTGAAATACATGTACAACAAATGTTTAAATCGTGTTTTACATTATTTTAACCACAGGTTAGGTCAAATATGACGTGGATTTTTTTTGGGGTAGAAGCCGAGCGCCCCCACCATTTTTCCTGGGTAGAACCATTACCTCCAGCCATCCGTAAAAATCGACAAGTCGAGAAGAATCCAACCCTTACCGAACTAAATCATGACTGAATGACTTACCAAACTAGTTTTATAGAGTTATAGAGAGGACTATGTTTTTCATTATCATGGTGGCCTTGATCTTAAAATAAATGTACTGGGGTCATACTCTTACCATGAACAGTCTACCTGTACAGTGTCATGTATTTGGGTAATAATCTTGATGAGCTGGAGAGCGGACAAGGTTTTTCATTATCAGGTCATGGCCTTGAGCTTATTGACCCCAAATTGTAAAGGTAATCCTCTAATAATAGATAATCTGCTTGTAACACGAATGTGGCTGTCAGTCTTAAACAAGAGCCAACAAGGGTGTGTCTACACTGATGAACATGAATGTGGCTGTAAGTATTAAACAGGAGCCAACAAGGGTGTGTCTACACTGATGAACACGAATGTGGCTGTAAGTATTAAACAAGAGCCAACAAGGGTGTGTCTACACTGATGAACACGAATGTGGCTGTAAGCATTAAACAGGAACCAACAAGTGTGTGTCTACACTGATGAACACGAATGTGGCTGTAAGTCTGAAACAAGAGCCAACAAGGGTGTGTCTACACTGATGAACACGAATGTGGCTGTAAGTATTAAACAGGAGCCAACAAGGGTGTGTCTAAACTGATGAACACAAATGTGGCTGTAAGTCTGAAACAAGAGCCAACAAGGGTGTGTCTACACTGATGAACACAAATGTGGCTGAAAACAGGAGCCAACAAGGGTGTGTCTACACTGATGAACATGGATGTGGCTGTAAACAGGAGCCAACAAGGGTGTGTTTACACTGATGAACACGAATGTGGCTGTAAACAGGAGCCAACAAGGGTGTGTCTACACTGATGAACACGAATGTGGCTGTAAACAGGAGCCAACAAGGGTGTGTCTACACTGATGAACACGAATGTGGCTGTAAACAATAGCCAACAAGGGTGTGTCTACACTGATGAACACGAATATGGCTGTAAACAGGAGCCAACAAGGGTGTGTCTACACTGATGAACACGAATGTGGCTGTAAACAGGAGCCAACAAGGGTGTGTCTACACTGATGAACACGAATGTGGCTGTAAACAAGAGCCAACAAGGGTGTGTCTGCACTGATGAACACTAATGTGGCTGTAAGTATTAAACAAGAGCCAACAAGGGTGTGTCTACACTGATGAACACGAATGTGGCTGTAAGTATTAACAAGAGCCAACAAGGGTGTGTCTACACTGATGAACACAAATGTGGCTGTAAGTATTAAACAGGAGCCAACAAGGGTGTGTCTACACTGATGAACACGAATGTGGCTGTAAACAGGAGCCAACAAGGGTGTGTCTACACTGATGAACACAGATGTGGCTGTAAACAGGAGCCAACAAGGGTGTGTCTACACGGATGAACACGAATGTGGCTGTAAACAGGAGCCAACAAAGGTGTGTCTATACTGATGAACAAGAATGTGGCTGTAAACAGGAGCCAACAAGGGTGTGTCTACACTGATGAACACGAATGTGGCTGTAAACAGGAGCCAACAAGGGTGTGTCTACACTGATGAACACGAATGTGGCTGTAAACAAGAGCCAACAAGGGTGTGTCTACACTGATGAACACGAATGTGGCTGTAAACAAGAGCCAACAAGGGTGTGTCTACACTGATGAACACGAATGTGGCTGTAAACAAGAGCCAACAAGGGTGTGTCTACACTGATGAACACGAATGTGGCTGTAAACAAGAGCCAACAAGGGTGTGTCTACACTGATGAACACGAATGTGGCTGTAAACAGGAGCCAACAAGGGTGTGTCTACACTGATGAACACGAATGTGGCTGTAAACAGGAGCCAACAAAGGTGTGTCTATACTGATGAACACGAATGTGGCTGTAAACAGGAGCCGACAAGGGTGTGTCTACACTGATGAACACGAATGTGGCTGTAAACAAGAGCAAACAAGGGTGTGTCTACACTGATGAACACGAATGTGGCTGTAAACAGGAGCAAACAAGGGTGTGTCTACACTGATGAACATGAATGTGGCTGTAAACAGGAGCCGACAAGGGTGTGTCTACACTGATGAACACAGATGTGGCTGTAAACAGGAGCCAACAAGGGTGTGTCTACACTGATGAACACGAATGTGGCTGTAAACAGGAGCAAACAAGGGTGTGTCTACACTGATGAACATGAATGTGGCTGTAAACAGGAGCCGACAAGGGTGTGTCTACACTGATGAACACAGATGTGGCTGTAAACAGGAGCAAACAAGGGTGTTCTATACTGATGAACATGAATGTGGCTGTAAACAGGAGCCGACAAGGGTGTGTCTACACTGATGAACATGGATGTGGCTGTAAACAGGAGCCGACAAGGGTGTGTCTACACTGATGAACACGAATGTGGCTGTAAACAAGAGCCAACAAGGGTGTGTCTACACTGATGAACACGAATGTGGCTGTAAACAGGAGCCAACAAGGGTGTGTCTACACTGATGAACATGAATGTGGCTGTAAACAGGAGCAAACAAGGGTGTGTCTACACTGATGAACACGAATGTGGCTGTAAACAGGAGCCAACAAGGGTGTGTCTACACTGATGAACATGAATGTGGCTGTAAACAGGAGCCAACAAAGGTGTGTCTACACTGATGAACACGAATGTGGCTGTAAGTATTAACAAGAGCCAACAAGGGTGTGTCTACACTGATGAACACAAATGTGGCAGTAAGTATTAAACAGGAGCCAACAAGGGTGTGTCTACACTGATGAACACGAATGTGGCTGTAAACAAGAGCCAACAAGGGTGTGTCTACACTGATGAACACGAATGTGGCTGTAAACAGGAGCCAACAAGGGTGTGTCTACACTGATGAACACAGATGTGGCTGTAAACAGGAGCAAACAATGGTGTGTCTACACTGATGAACACGAATGTGGCTGTAAACAAGCGCCAACAAGGGTGTGTCAACACTGATGAACACGAATGTGGCTGTAAACAAGAGCCAACAAGGGTGTGTCTACACTGATGAACACGAATGTGGCTGTAAACAGGAGCCAACAAGGGTGTGTCTACACTGATGAACACAGATGTGGCTGTAAACAGGAGCAAACAATGGTGTGTCTACACTGATGAACACGAATGTGGCTGTAAACAAGCGCCAACAAGGGTGTGTCAACACTGATGAACACGAATGTGGCTGTAAACAGGAGCCAACAAGGGTGTGTCTACACTGATGAACACGAATGTGACTGTAAACAAGAGCCAACAAAGGTGTGTCTATACTGATGAACACGAATGTGGCTGTAAACAGGAGCCAACAAGGGTGTGTCTACACTGATGAACACAGATGTGGCTGTAAACAGGAGCCAACAAGGGTGTGTCTACACTGATGAACACGAATGTGGCTGTAAACAAGAGCCATCAAGGGTGTGTCTACACTGATGAACACGAATGTGGCTGTAAACAGGAGTCAACAAGGGTGTGTCTACACTGATGAACACAGATGTGGCTGTAAACAGGAGCCAACAAGGGTGTGTCTACACTGATGAACATGAGTGTGGCTGTAAACAAGAGCCAACAAGGGTGTGTCTACACTGATGAACACGAATGTGGCTGTAAACAGGAGCCAACAAGGGTGTGTCTACACTGATGAACACAGATGTGGCTGTAAACAGGAGCAAACAAGGGTGTGTCTACACTGATGAACCTGAATGTGGCTGTAAACAAGAGCCAACAAGGGTGTGTCTACACTGATGAACACGAATGTGGCTGTAAACAAGAGCCAACAAAGGTGTGTCTATACTGATGAACACGAATGTGGCTGTAAACAGGAGCCAACAAGGGTGTGTCTACACTGATGAACACAGATGTGGCTGTAAACAGGAGCCAACAAGGGTGTGTCTACACTGATGAACACGAATGTGGCTGTAAACAAGAGCCAACAAGGGTGTGTCTACACTGATGAACACGAATGTGGCTGTAAACAAGAGCCAACAAGGGTGTGTCTACACTGATGAACACGAATGTGGCTGTAAACAGGAGCCAACAAGGGTGTGTCTATACTGATGAACACGAATGTGGCTGTAAACAAGAGCCAACAAAGGTGTGTCTACACTGATGAACACGAATGTGGCTGTAAACAGGAGCCAACAAGGGTGTGTCTACACTGATGAACACGAATGTGGCTGTAAACAAGAGCCGACAAGGGTGTGTCTACACTGATGAACACGAATGTGGCTGTAAACAGGAGCCGACAAGGGTGTGTCTACACTGATGAACACGAATGTGGCTGTAAACAGGAGCCGACAAGGGTGTGTCTACACTGATGAACACGAATGTGGCTGTAAACAAGAGCCAACAAGGGTGTGTCTACACTGATGAACACGAATGTGGCTGTAAACAGGAGCCAATAAGGGTGTGTCTACACTGATGAACACAGATGTGGCTGTAAACAGGAGCCAACAAGGGTGTGTCTACACTGATGAACACGAATGTGGCTGTAAACAGGAGCCAACAAAGGTGTGTCTACACTGATGAACACGAATGTGGCTGTAAACAAGAGCCAACAAGGGTGTGTCTACACTGATGAACACGAATGTGTCTGTAAACAGGAGCCAACAAGGGTTGTATACACTGATGAACACGAATGTGGCTGTAAAACAAGAGCCAACAAGGGTGTGTCTACACTGATGAACATGAATGTGGCTGTAAACAAGAGCAAACAAGGGTGTGTCTACACTGATGAACACGAATGTGGCTGTAAACAGGAGCCAACAAGGGTGTGTCTACACTGATGAACACGAATGTGGCTGTAAACAAGAGCAAACAAGGGTGTGTCTACACTGATGAACACGAATGTGGCTGTAAACAGGAGCAAACAAGGGTGTGTCTACACTGATGAACACAGATGTGGCTGTAAACAGGAGCCAACAAGGGTGTGTCTACACTGATGAACACGAATGTGGCTTTAAACAGGAGCCAACAAGGGTGTGTCTACACTGATGAACACGAATGTGGCTGTAAACAGGAGCCAACAAAGGTGTGTCTATACTGATGAACACGAATGTGGCTGTAAACAGGAGCCAACAAGGGTGTGTCTACACTGATGAACACGAATGTGGCTGTAAACAGGAGCCAACAAGGGTGTGTCTACACTGATGAACACGAATGTGGCTGTAAACAGGAGCCAACAAGGGTGTGTCTACACTGATGAACACGAATGTGGCTGTAAACAGGAGCCAACAAGGGTGTGTCTACACTGATGAACACGAATGTGTCTGTAAACAGGAGCAAACAAGGGTGTGTCTACACTGATGAACACAGATGTGGCTGTAAACAAGAGCCAACAAGGGTGTGTCTACACTGATGAACACGAATGTGGCTGTAAACAGGAGCAAACAAGGGTGTGTCTATACTGATGAACACGAATGTGGCTGTAAACAGGAGCCGACAAGGGTGTGTCTACACTGATGAACACGAATGTGGCTGTAAACAGGAGCCGACAAGGGTGTGTCTACACTGATGAACACGAATGTGGCTGTAAACAGGAGCCAACAAGGGTGTGTCTACACTGATGAACACGAATGTGGCTGTAAACAGGAGCCAACAAGGGTGTGTCTACACTGATGAACACGGATGTGGCTGTAAACAGGAGCAAACAAGGGTGTGTCTACACTGATGAACACGAATGTGGCTGTAAACAAGAGCCAACAAGGGTGTGTCTACACTGATGAACACGGATGTGGCTGTAAACAAGAGCCAACAAGGGTGTGTCTACACTGATGAACACGAATGTGGCTGTAAACAAGAGCAAACAAGGGTGTGTCCAGGGCTCCGGAAATATGGTTGCCCGACGCCCCGGGCAAGTGGAATTTGGTTGCGGGCAGGTGTCCTTCGCAAATCTGGTTGTCCGACACTTGCCCGACTGGACGTTTCCGTTTTAGACAATAAATCAAACGAAAACTCGGCTTATCATAAAGTGTGCCGATTACGAACCCATCGCTTTCGCCGCGAGCGGTAATTAAGAAATCCCTCCCACTTTGACAGTTTGTCAAAACCTGATTGGCCGAGGAAAGTTTGAGGTGCCAATCAAAAATGTCCATGCGCCGATGGCATTAATAATATTCATCTCCCTATTTATACTAAAGTGTGTCCTCTACTAACATGATAAGACCATCCCAAAAATTAATCCAATTATAATCAAATTAATCCAATTATAATCGATAAAACGTAACCATTGTAAAGTTTGTAGACTTCTGTTATGCATTATTTTACGCGCAACATAAATCATATGTTTAGCCGAACTTTCAAATTATGTTTGAAGAGTATAACCGCACCAAGATTTTATGCAACGCATATTGTGTATTGACGTTGAATGTTATCGGAAAAGGTAATGAATACACACTGATCAGTCCGCCAAGTACTTATAGCTGTGTAAAAGGTGAAACGCGGGTCATTGGAAAATTGTAAACAAACAGCAATTTATAAATGATTACGGCAAGTACTGTACTATACACAAATAAAGTAGAAATTAATTACTGGCACTAATTAAGGAAGGTATGTGAATGCAGCGGGTTGCTTTATTGAAGTTATTTTGACACATATTATTAATGCTGATGGCGATGGACATTGTAAAATGTTTATGCTTTAATAAAAAATTGAATTGAATTAAACATATTTTGTTTGGCACATTTGGTAACACGATTATCACTTTATTTGTGGCCTGGCGTTGACGATTAAAGCTGAGTAGGCAGATGTTTTGTTTGCAGTTACTATAAAGGGAAACTTTTGAAACACATTCACGAATGTTGATGTAAAATTGATGATGCAATCAAAGGCGGTTTGGAAATGTGTGAAAGGGGTCATTGTTTCTTTTGATATTCATGAGTTTATATGGTAATTCATAGGAATCGGACGTATTGTAAACATAGTACAGTATCCCCATATGTAGGTCCCCGCATGTATATAAAAATATATTTTAATATACTAGTAGTGGATAGTCAATATGGTTTATTACATGCATTTACAATATGTCCGATTCCTGTGTGTAATTACATGATGCAGTATTTAATAAATGATCCTTCATTATTTCAACAATCTTAAAAAAAAAGTTACAAATTAACCATGTCTCTATTACGTTCCTTGTAAGGACAAAACCTAAACATGTGTCTAAAATTACTGAGGAAAATACACCTGGTGATCTTAGAAATGTTGATTTGTGTGATTCTGGTGGTCAGTCTGACAGTGAACTTGGATTTAAGGATAGTAGTGATGGTGTTGATTTGTGTTCACCCAGCCAATCTGAAAATGGATCTATTTCTCGTGATTCTCCAGTGAAATCAAGCCCTAAACGTAATCTACTACCCACCATGGATACGTCGGTGGCGCGCAGCATCTAGAAAAGTTTGGTACGTTGACAAAGGATTGATTTTGGGACAAGTGACTTTTGAATTTGGGGCAAGTGACATTTTGGACAGGGCAAGTGGATTTTGAACAGGGCAAGTGGATTTTCAAAATATTTCCAGAGCCCTGGTGTCTACACTGATGAACACGAATGTGGCTGTAAACAGGAGCAAACAAGGGTGTGTCTACACTGATGAACACGAATGTGGCTGTAAACAGGAGCCAACAAGGGTGTGTCTACACTGATGAACACAAATGTGACTGTAAACAAGAGCAAACAAGGGTGTGTCTACACTGATGAACACGAATGTGGCTGTAAACAGGAGCCAACAAGGGTGTGTCTACACTGATGAACATGAATGTGGCTGTAAACAGGAGCCTACAAGGGTGTGTCTACACTGATGAACACAGATGTGGCTGTAAACAGGAGCCAACAAGGGTGTGTCTACACTGATGAACACGAATGTGGCTGTAAACAGGAGCAAACAAGGGTGTGTCTACACTGATGAACATGGATGTAGCTGTAAACAGGAGCCAACAAGGGTGTGTCTATACTGATGAACACGAATGTGGCTGTAAACAGGAGCCAACAAGGGTGTGTCTACACTGATGAACAGAATGTGGCTGTAAACAAGAGCAAACAAGGGTGTGTCTACACTGATGAACACAAATGTGGCTGTAAACAAGAGCCAACAAGGGTGTGTCTACACTGATGAACATGAATGTGGCTGTAAACAAGAGCAAACAAGGGTGTGTCTACACTGATGAACACGAATGTGGCTGTAAACAAGAGCCAACAAGCGTGTGTCTACACTGATGAACACGAATGTGGCTGTAAACAGGAGCAAACAAGGGTGTGTCTACACTGATGAACATGGATGTGGCTGTAAACAGGAGCAAACAAGGGTGTGTCTACACTGATGAACACGAATGTGGCTGTAAACAAGAGCCAACAAGGGTGTGTCTACACTGATGAACACGAATGTGGCTGTAAACAAGAGCCAACAAGGGTGTGTCTACACTGATGAACACGAATGTGGCTGTAAACAAGAGCCAACAAGGGTGTGTCTACACTGATGAACACAAATGTGGCTGTAAACAGGAGCAAACAAGGGTGTGTCTACACTGATGAACACGAATGTGGCTGTAAACAGGAGCCGACAAGGGTGTGTCTACACTGATGAACACGAATGTGGCTGTAAACAGGAGCAAACAAGGGTGTGTCTACACTGATGAACATGAATGTGGCTGTAAACAGGAGCCGACAAGGGTGTGTCTACACTGATGAACACAGATGTGGCTGTAAACAGGAGCAAACAAGGGTGTTCTATACTGATGAACATGAATGTGGCTGTAAACAGGAGCCGACAAGGGTGTGTCTACACTGATGAACACAGATGTGGCTGTAAACAGGAGCAAACAAGGGTGTTCTATACTGATGAACATGAATGTGGCTGTAAACAGGAGCCAACAAGGGTGTGTCTACACTGCACTGATGAACATGAATGTGGCTGTAAACAAGAGCCAACAAGGGTGTGTCTATACTGATGAACAGATGCACAGACTGATTCCAATGTACCTCACTTGGTCTGTTTGTTTGAATGGTGTTTTATGTCATTTTTAGCACATTTTGGCCATATATAATGGTGAAGGCAGACCGTCCCATTTTTCCTAGGTAGAGTCAGTACTGTACACCTCCTGCCATCCATAAGAATCGACACTTTCTCACAAGTTGAGTTCCCAGTGGGATTCAATCCCGCAGCGGTGAGAGGCGATGTTTACGTCGTTAAACCCTCAAGCACAGAGGCACTACTTTGTTTTGCGAGTGTATAATTATATGACAGCCATAACAATGTTGTCTAATTGTGTGAACTTCCAACTACCTTCAAATCCCACAGGTTGTGCAAAAGGATGTGCAGGCCCAGGGTAGGGTCCAGGTCCCCCTGTGTAGGGTCCAGGTCCCCCTGTGTAGGGTTCAGGGCCCCCAGGGTAGGGTTCAGCGTTGGGCAGGCCATACTGAGGGCCAGATGCGGTTGGTGGGTAATAGGGGTCACCACCAGGTCCTGCCATAGGTCCTGCACCTGTGAATATAAGGTAAGATTTTTATAGTATTAAGGTAAAAAACGACAATCTTGTAGTTTTTATCAAGCATTAATATTAGCCTCTGGATTTATTAATCCAGTATCATTTGACTTTAAACCTGGTTGCATATAATTAAATACAATTTTGACTTTTGAACCTTTTTTTTCGTTATTATGCAATAGGTTTGGATATATTATTTTTGCAATGTAATCAACAGTTAGTAATACGCAAAAACATTTTGCTTTGTAATATTCTTATAAATAATATTAACTGAACAAATGCAATTTGTGTAGAAAAATTAACGGGACGTCTTGCAAAAATCAAGAATGCCATGTGTCTTTTTAAAATAAAATTAATAAACACTCGGACCAACATAAAAATCGTGTACATTTTTAGAACACACATCATTAAATCTATATAATAACAAGAAATATCACTAAGTGATAAATGCCCCCGAAGTGTCCTTTGACCTCTAAGTATGACCTTGACCTTGAAGCCATGGACCTGGATTTTGTGCACGACACGTCGTTTGGTTGTGGTGAGCACTTGTGTCAAGTTATTTGAAAATCCGTCCAGGCATGCAAAAGTAATTTACCGGACAAGATTTGATCTTTGACCTCTATGTGTGACCTTGACCTTGAGGCCACAGACCTGGATTTTGTGCGCGACACATCGTCATGTTGTGGTGAGCACTTCTGCCAAGTTATCTGAAAATCCGTCCATGAATGCCAGAGTTATTGACCGGATACAATTTTACTTTTGACCTCCAAGTGTGACCTTGACCTTGAAGACCTGGGTTTTGCGCGAGACACATCGTCTTGTTATGGTGATCACTTGTGCCAAGTTATTTAAAAATCCCTGCAGGGGTTGTGACGTTATGGCCCGGACATAAAATTGGTTTCCTGTTTTTGACCTTTGAACTGCAAGTGTGACCTTGACCTTTGAGGTATGGACCTGGGTTTTGCGCGCGACACATCGCTTTGTTATGATGATCACTTGTGCCAAGTAATTTAAAAATCTCTGCAGGGGTTGTGACGTTAACGTCCGGACACGAAAATGCGTACCAGTTTTTGACCTACGAACTGCAAGTGTGACCTTGACCTTTGAGGTGTGGACCTGGGTTTTGCGCGAGACACATCGTCTTGTTATGGTGATCACTTGTGCCAAGTTATTTAAAAATCCCTGCAGGGGTTGTGACATTACGGTCCGGACACGAAATTGCATACATGTTTTTGACCTATGAACTTCAAGTGTGACCTTGACCTTTGAGATACGGACCTGGGTTTTGCGCGCGACACATCGTCTTGATATAGTGATCACTTGTGCCAAGTTAATCAAAATTCCATGCAGGGGTTTTGAAGGTACAGTTCGGATACAAACTGCGGAATGACGGACGGAATCCGGAGACAGACAGACAGACTGACGGTGCGATTACTATATGCCCCCGAAACCTTTTCGGGGGCATAATAAACTAGAAGGGTGTTCCACGGAATGTCGCATGCCGTGTACTTATTTCAGCAAGTACAAGCTAACTGTAAGGTTTGAAGACAAGTTATGAGCTTGGCTAGGTTGCAGGTTAAAGTTTTATGAAAATATGCATAACTCCAAAATGATAGCCAGAATTATTGGACATGTGGAACAACATTCCTTGGGTTATGATGAAGTAGAAGGTATGTGTGAAGTTTCATGAACATAGATCAACTACTTTTCAAGTTATGGTCAAGGTTAGATGCAAGTTAAAATGTGACGGATGGACAATGACAGATGACGACGGACAAAGTGATCCATAAGAGTGTCTGCCATGCTACGCAGGCAACACAATGAAATCATTCTAAATTTGATTGTTTATTTGATAATATATAATCAAACTCCTTACCAGGGGGGCCATAAGGCAGTCCTCCACCAGTTTCATAGCCTGTAGGCTGGGGACCAGGTTGAATAGATCCATCCATTGGTATGGTACCGTGCCCTGAAAGTGTCATAGGCAAAATAAACTTCTGAATGCAGAACTTTAAAGTATTGAAATTAAAGATTTAAAAATTGCTTTAAGGAACAGTCTGCAAGTCTTTATTTAAATTCAGTCAAATGTATACAAGAAAACATGAGCATAGACCCAAATAAGTCTGCAGTAATACATTCTTGAGTTTGAAAAAAATGATACTATAGATTTTAGTCTTGTTTTAGATTGCCTAAAAGAAATCAGATTATATAAATCATTATAATGTGTTCTTATACGAGGGGTGTTCGAAAACTTTTGCAAATGACACGTTTTCTCCGAGATATTAAGTAAAAGTTGATAATTTTTTTGTCTAGTTACCTTCGAAATATTCCCCTTTAGCCAGAACACATCGTTTCAATCTTCTAATCCAATTTTTGAAACAATTTTCATACTCATCTTTGGGTACACCCATAAGAAACTGGTGAACTGCAGACCCCAATGAACTTCTGGACCTATATCTCCTACCAGATAGGTGTTTTTTCAATTTCGGAAAGAGGAAAAAAAAAGCACGGGACCAGGTCTGGGCTGTAGGGAGGGTGCGACAATACATTGACCTTTTCAGACTTCAAAAACTGTGCTACAGTTGAGGATTTGTGGGCTGGAGCATTGTCATGTAACAAATGGACATGCTGGAGACCGGTTTTTGGACATACTTTTCTCATTTTTGTTCGCATTTTTTTCAGAACCACATTCTTATAGAAGCTACCAGACACACCCCTAACTTTTGAACAGTAATTTGCATGAGTGGCCCAGAATTTCTGAAGAAAATGGCGTATAACACCTTCTTTGCTGTCAGTGTTCGTTTAGCAATACTTGGCCTTTTGGCATGTTTCAGAGCCCATATCCTGTTATCAACTTTACGCTTGGGCTCATAAAAATGGACCCATTTCTCATCACCAGTTATGAGACTATCAAACACCTTTTTCTGATATTTTGGGTACTTCTTCAGCAGTTGCTTTGCCATTTGCACCCTCGTACGTTTCTGCTCATCGGTGAGCAAATGGGGGATCCAGCGAGCACTTATCTTCGTAAGCTTAAGAATTTTCTTCAGAATGAAGTGGACAGATGCTAAACCCAAGTTTGTCATTTGTGCCAGCTGTCTGACAGTGAAACGCGCATCTTTCTCAATAATGGACTTGATCTTATTAATGTTAGATTTGGGAACTGCAGACCTGGGTCTTCCTGAATAAGGGGCATCTTTGACTGATTCCTGACCGGAAATGAATTTTGTAAACCACCTATAAACTGTGGAAAATGACATTTGTTTATCCCCATAAACAACACATATCTCATCATGTATGCTTTTGACACTCAATCCCAACTTACAGCGGGCTTTTATATAACCCCTGATTTCAGCAACATTTTCTATTCGTTTTCTAACCATTTTCAACGCAGTGTCTATGAATACACCTGAAAGCAATCGAAACTGCAAAAGAACCGGATTGTGGATTTCAATTATATTTATACACAATGTACAGTGATGATCAGTCATCCGTTTCGTATTGGTTTTGTACAGGTAAATCCCGTGATTGTCGAGTAAACAGTGCGTTTGCAAAAGTTTTCGAACACCCCTCGTATATATTTACTTGTTTATATACCCATTGACAGGCATTTGTTGATTTACATATATAGTTTATATTACTACTTTATCATCCCTTATTTTTAATAGTTTTATCTTTATATATTTACATTAATTTTTAATTACTACTTAATTTCTTCATCTTTCGTCGTTTTTTTGCGCACAATATGACCTATTTATGTGTCGACGAGCCGTAAAACACCATTCATTCATTGAAAAAATTAAATTATTTACTGTTTGTAAACAATGCGGGACCAAAATATTTATATTTTCTGCTTATCATGTGACATCCATTAGCACAGTAAGTTTTCTATATAGCATATCTTGCGTAATACATATGGCCCGCTTAGCGCAGTAGGGAGCGAGCTGGACTATCACGCAGATGACTATTATTGCCCGCGAGATTAATTTTTGTGTGGGTAAGGAGTTCAACCCCATAAAGTGGTACTTCTTTTTTTGTACAGATATTGAATACCATCAAACTTTTTATTTTATAGTAAATATTCAATAATGGTTGGTGTGTAATGTATGTCAATGTAATTATTTTGTGTTTTATAAGCTAAAAGTTACGGAGATCTTCCCTTTAAAGATGTACAGTCTACAAAAAAGCCATCATAAAACCTTGTGAAAATTAAGTTTCTCTCTAAAGCATAATAACAGGTTACAATTAATATGAGTATGTCTAAAACAATAAAATAGGTGGTACTAGCTTGAACTTATTGTTTTTGCTGCACATGTATATATTTTGATTCTATATACAAACATATGATCTGTGACAAGATTCTATATATAAATATAAGACCAATGTTTATATACCTGCTAGTCCATAGGTGGGTTGATTCAGTGGCTGGAGATGCTCTGCAAATTAAATAAATAGGGTACATCTTTAAAGATATAATATGCTTATTTAAACGTTAAATGAAACAGTTGACGAAATACTCGGAAACGTTACAACTCAGAGAATTACGCTAAAATGAAACAGTTGACGAAATACTCGGAAACGTTACAACTTAGAGAATTACGCTAAAATGAAACAGTTGACGAAATACTCGGAAACGTTACAACTTAGAGAATTACGCTAAAATGAAACAGTTGACGAAATACTCGGAAACGTTACAACTTAGAGAATTACGCTATCAAATCAATGGAATAAAAATAAACTGTAAACTATATGCCTACCGTATAATCCCTAATAAACGCCCCCGGGGGTGTAACATTTTTGAAAATGGAGGCGTTTATTTGAGACCAAAAATAAATCATTTAACTTTAAAATCAGACATTATTTAAGGAAACCAAATCAGCATGTCAATCAATCCATTAAGGCATCTAATTTTAAGTTTTCTAGTGATTTTGTGTGTTCCATTGTGAAAGAAACAGATTAACGTTAATGTTGAAACAATTACACGCTTACTGACCCTGCCATAAACATCCTATAAATTATGTGTAATCGGTAAGACACTGTTGAAACAATGTTTAAACCAGATGATTTTCAATGTAGGTGATATACGAGTGGGCCATTCCATTATCTGTCATTTCCAGTAATAAACTAGAACTATCACGAAGGTGATGAATACCCCCGCTGTTTTGCTATAACCGATGATGGGCATAATGGAAAATAATGAATGTCTAAAATAACTGTTAATTTTTTAATGTGAAAGAAATTCTGAGTAAACAAATGTCCATAATTCTGTAAAAAAAATAATGCAGAATTGAAAAACCATTAATGCAGAGATACATCATATCATCACGTGTGAATAGTATGTCAAGTGTAATAACAATCCATGAAAAGTGTACAAGTGAATATCCACATGAAAATCATTATAGAGTGAAAAATTCTAAGTCAAACAAAGGGCCATAACTCTGTAATAAATTAGGCAATCAATGATGGGTGATGTAGAGGGACATAAGGTCATCGGTTGTTATCAGTATATGAAGTTTGGGAACAATCCATACAAAAGTGTTTGAGATATATATATGCAAGTATTAACAAGAGGCCCAAGAGGGCCTGTGGACGCTCTACTGGCTCTTGATAAAGTTTATGTATAAGGGGCCATAACTCTTTTAAATATTGTTCAAACAGAACATGGTGATGATATACGCAACTAGGCTTGGTACTGATTGTCCCTGACAAGTTTCGTTGAAATCCAGCCAGAGGTTCAGGAGAACTAGTCTGTACAAATTTAGTGTAATAAAACCTTTAAGGGGTCATAACTCCAAAATTCTCGGAAACATTATAGGTAAAGATCGGATGAAAAATGAAGGCCCAATCGTAGTATTAACGAGGCAAAATATAGCATATTAAACTAAATCAAGGGCCATAACTCCGCTGTTACTGGTCCGATCTGGTTGTTTTTTCGAACTTGTCCGAAAAATGAAGGCCCTTTCGTAATATTACATTTTAACTAATTCAAGGGCCATAACTTCGCTGTTGCTGGTCCGATCTGGCTGGTTTTCAAACTTGTCCAAGCTTTCATTGATATAAACAATCTGGTAACGTTTGGTAAAGATCGGAGGAAAAATGAAGACCCTATCATCTTAACGAGGCAAAATATAGCCTTTTTAACTTAATCAAGGGCCATAACTCTGCTGTTACTAGTCCAATCTGGCTGGTTTTTAACTTATCCAAGCTTTTATTGATATTAACAAGATGTTAAAGTTTGGTAAAGATCGGATGAAAAATAAAGGCCCTATCGTCTTAACGAGGCAAAATATAGATTTTTTAACTAAATCAAGGGCTATAACTCTGCTGTTGCTGGTCCGAACTGGCTGGTTTACGAACTTATCCAAGCTTTCATTGATATTAACAATCTGGTAAAGTTTGGTAAAGATCGGATGAAAAATGAAGGCCCTATCGTCTTAACGAGGCAACATATAGCATTTTTAACTAAGTCAAGGGCAATAACTCCGCTATTACTGGTTCAATCTGGCTGGTTGTCGAACTTGATCAAGCTTTTATTGATATTAACAATCTGGTAAAGTTTGGTAAAGATCGGATGAAAAATGAAGGCCCTATCGTCTTAACGAGGCAACATATAGCATTTTTAACTAAGTCAAGGGCCACAACTCCGCTGTTACTGGTTCGATCTGGCTGGTTTTCGAACTTGTCCGAGCTTTCATTGATATTAACAATCTGTTAAAGTTTGGTAAAGAACGAAGTCCCTATCGTCTTAACGAGGTAAAAGTTAACGGACAGACGACGGACGACGGAAGACGGACAACACACCATGCCATAAGCTCTGCTGGCCTTTGGCCATTAGAGCTAAAAATGTGTTACGCGATGCAATAAAAATATGTTACGGGACATGACGCATCGCGACAATGGGGACAACGTGATTCCTATAGAGCCCCCGATTTCGTGTCCTGTTATATAGATAAGTCAAATCATTTTAATGCATGCTATGCTTTGTATGCTTTATTGTGCAGCTTAGCTTTTGAGGAATCACATGATGGTGCAACTGTGGGGGGTTTAAATGGACAAAGAACATTTTACAATTTTAATTGTTTTTCATTTTTCTGTCATGTAATTGTATATTTTATTTTGTAATAAAATAATGTAATGTATCAGTAAACATTTTTGAAATAATTACATTCTTCCATTATCAAAGAGAATGTTTTAGTAAAATAAACTTAACTACATAGTCCACTGTTAATAAACAAATCGCATATACCCCAGTATATTAATACACAGTCCACACATACCTCAGTATCAGGGCTTCTAAAATTTTAAAATGCAAATCGGTCCAGCTTTTTAACTGCCGTAAGAATCGCGCTTATTTTGAAACAAGAGGCCAAAGAGGGCCTGTGGACACTCTACTGGCTTATATGGCTCTTATAACATCAATGAAGCGAGTGACTATCATCTTAAAGAGGCAAAGTATAGCATTTTTAACTAAATCAAGAGCTATAACTCCGCCATTACTGGTCCGATCTGGCTGGTTTTCGAACTTGGCCAGTAGAGACAATAAAAAAAAAAAAAATCAAAAAAAAACAACATTAAAACAAATTATGAAAAAATTATGAAACAAGAGGTCAATGACCTTGAAGCTCTACTGATTGATTTTGATTTCAGGAAGTAGTCGCTACAGACTTGTTTTTTGAAAATCTATTTTTAACCGTGGCGGCCATCTTGAATTTCCGGCCGACCTGAAATTTTGCTAAGATCAATAAGACATTAAGAGCAACATTCCTGTGAAGTTTCATGAAAATCCGTCAGGTAGTTTCAAAGAAGTAGTCGCTACAAGTTTTCATTATATAACTCTATGTAAACAAAGCAGCCATGTTTAAGGTCAAATCAAAACGATTTTCGACAAGGACCAACATCATGTCATACTGATTATTTTAGAAAAAGTCCCATATCAATATCTCTTATTGTTTTGAAGAAGTAGTCGCTACAAACTTATTTATTTTAAATCTATTTTTAGCTGTGGCGGCCATCTTGAATTTCCGGCCGACCTGAAATTTTTCTAGGATCAACTTTACATCAAGAGCAACATTCCTGTGAAGTTTCATGAACATCCGTCAAGTAGTTTCAGAGGAGTAGTCGCTACAAGTTTTTACTATATAACTCTATGTAACCAAAGATGGCCACTGGCAGCCATGTTTAACGTCGAATCAAAATAATTTTCCACAAGGATCTACATCATGTCATGCTGATCATTTTAGAAAAAGTCCCATATCAATATCACTTATAGTTTTCAAGAAGTAGTCGCTACAAACTTATTTTTTAAAAATCTATTTTTAGCTGTGACGGCCATCTTGAATTTCCGGTCGACCTGAAATTTTGATAGGATCAATTAGACATCAAGAGCAACATTCCTGTAAAGTTTCATGACAATCCGCCAAGTAGTTTCAGAGGAGTAGTCGCTACAAGTTTTTACTATATAACTCTATGTAGGTGTACCACCACCAATTACATGTAAACCTCCGAGGTGTAGTCCAATGTAGTTCCTATAATAAAAAGTAATCCCTCCTTTTTCGATGGAAACGGGCATTATAAGTAGGGGAAAACTGCCCATTTCTATTCGATTTTGTGGTTATATGTATAAGAAGCGTATTAATAGGTTTTACTGGATCACTGATGAACATTTTCGAAATTTCGACTCTATGCTTACACTTTGTGAGCAATGAAAACAGGCGATCAATAAAAACAGCTGTACCCTTGACCTGTTTAGTAAACAAACAAGAACTTTCTTACATGTCTTGTGACCCCACGTTTTCTGGTGATTTTTCAAGTGGAAAAATAGTTTTCTATATGAACATTACACTGCTGCATTATCCATACGTGAGTTGAATTTGCAGCAAATCATTAATATGTGACACTTTAACATTGGTGTCTATGGGGAAAATAATTAGTGCTTTTATACCTATAAAAGATGCGTGCAGTAATTAGGACTCGCTCAAATTCGTACCTAGGGACACTTTTCCGATTACAGTTGGTAAAATAAGCTCAGAAATAAGTTTTCCATAGTTTATTACATAGGTTTTGAGCGTTTTTAGTCCAATTTTGCCTGTAAAAGCCGTAATTTTGAGTTTCATTTTTTTTTTCGTGTTTAAAATGACGTATTGGTGAAGTGTTTGCAGTTGAACTATGTCTTTTTGGTATCAACATGTAGGGTTGCATGTTTGCAACATGTTTTCATTAATTAAATCTGCATGACAACAGGTTTGGTAGGCATGAAACCACTAAATCTTTCCCCTACCCCTCTAAAATAGGATACTGTGAAACATGAAGATTTGTGTAAAAGGTAAACTATTATTCCTTATCATTCAAACTCGACTTGGTAGCGTTCAGCTAGTATCAATTCTGATTTTAGCGGTATTTTTTGGCATTATTAAGCTCGTATTCGCTACTATAATCAGGTATGGTACCACCAATTTTGAAGAATTTGACTGAAAAATCAATTTTGGCTTGAAAATCGGCATAAATTGGCATATTCATCGTCCTAATTGTGCCTAAAATGCATATTTTATTTATGTCCATTGAATGTTCTAAACATTTGATCTATTTAATATGGTGTATTGACAAGAAGTGCCGTTTGGTATGACAATTCAGATAGTGTAAAATTAAAAAAAATATCTCTGACTTTTGTCAATTTCAGACTATTGTCCTTGGTATTCACAAGTCCATATCTCGGCAAATAATCATTCGATTTGCATGAAGGAGGTGTTTTTAAGCTTGTTATGAAAATGACAACACAAACTCCTCATTTAAGAAACATCTGAACATGTTTTCTCCTCTTATAGGTGTACCACCACCAATTACATGTAAACCTCCGAGGTGTAGTCCAATGTAGTTCCTATAATAAAAAGTAATCCCTCCTTTTTCGATGGAAACGGGCATTATAAGTAGGGGAAAACTGCCCATTTCTATTCGATTTTGTGGTTATATGTATAAGAAGCGTATTAATAGGTTTTACTGGATCACTGATGAACATTTTCGAAATTTCGACTCTATGCTTACACTTTGTGAGCAATGAAAACAGGCGATCAATAAAAACAGCTGTACCCTTGACCTGTTTAGTAAACAAACAAGAACTTTCTTACATGTCTTGTGACCCCACGTTTTCTGGTGATTTTTCAAGTGGAAAAATAGTTTTCTATATGAACATTACACTGCTGCATTATCCATACGTGAGTTGAATTTGCAGCAAATCATTAATATGTGACACTTTAACATTGGTGTCTATGGGGAAAATAATTAGTGCTTTTATACCTATAAAAGATGCGTGCAGTAATTAGGACTCGCTCAAATTCGTACCTAGGGACACTTTTCCGATTACAGTTGGTAAAATAAGCTCAGAAATAAGTTTTCCATAGTTTATTACATAGGTTTTGAGCGTTTTTAGTCCAATTTTGCCTGTAAAAGCCGTAATTTTGAGTTTCATTTTTTTTTTCGTGTTTAAAATGACGTATTGGTGAAGTGTTTGCAGTTGAACTATGTCTTTTTGGTATCAACATGTAGGGTTGCATGTTTGCAACATGTTTTCATTAATTAAATCTGCATGACAACAGGTTTGGTAGGCATGAAACCACTAAATCTTTCCCCTACCCCTCTAAAATAGGATACTGTGAAACATGAAGATTTGTGTAAAAGGTAAACTATTATTCCTTATCATTCAAACTCGACTTGGTAGCGTTCAGCTAGTATCAATTCTGATTTTAGCGGTATTTTTTGGCATTATTAAGCTCGTATTCGCTACTATAATCAGGTATGGTACCACCAATTTTGAAGAATTTGACTGAAAAATCAATTTTGGCTTGAAAATCGGCATAAATTGGCATATTCATCGTCCTAATTGTGCCTAAAATGCATATTTTATTTATGTCCATTGAATGTTCTAAACATTTGATCTATTTAATATGGTGTATTGACAAGAAGTGCCGTTTGGTATGACAATTCAGATAGTGTAAAATTAAAAAAAATATCTCTGACTTTTGTCAATTTCAGACTATTGTCCTTGGTATTCACAAGTCCATATCTCGGCAAATAATCATTCGATTTGCATGAAGGAGGTGTTTTTAAGCTTGTTATGAAAATGACAACACAAACTCCTCATTTAAGAAACATCTGAACATGTTTTCTCCTCTTATAGGTGTACCACCACCAATTACATGTAAACCTCCGAGGTGTAGTCCAATGTAGTTCCTATAATAAAAAGTAATCCCTCCTTTTTCGATGGAAACGGGCATTATAAGTAGGGGAAAACTGCCCATTTCTATTCGATTTTGTGGTTATATGTATAAGAAGCGTATTAATAGGTTTTACTGGATCACTGATGAACATTTTCGAAATTTCGACTCTATGCTTACACTTTGTGAGCAATGAAAACAGGCGATCAATAAAAACAGCTGTACCCTTGACCTGTTTAGTAAACAAACAAGAACTTTCTTACATGTCTTGTGACCCCACGTTTTCTGGTGATTTTTCAAGTGGAAAAATAGTTTTCTATATGAACATTACACTGCTGCATTATCCATACGTGAGTTGAATTTGCAGCAAATCATTAATATGTGACACTTTAACATTGGTGTCTATGGGGAAAATAATTAGTGCTTTCATACCTGTAAACAAAGATGGCCTCTGGCAGCCATGTTTAACGTTGAATCAAAACGATTTTTGACTAGGATCAACATCATGTAATGCTGATCATTTTAGAAAAAGTCCCATATCAATATCACTTATAGTTTTCAAGAAGTAGTCGCTACAAACTTATTTTTTAAAAATCTATTTTTAGCTGTGACGGCCATCTTGAATTTCCGGCCGACCTGAAATTTTGCTAGGATCAATTAGACATCAAGAGCAACATTCCTGTAAAGTTTCATGACAATCCGCCAAGTAGTTTCAGAGAAGTAGTCGCTACAAGTTTTTACTATATAACTCTATGTAAACAAAGATGGCCGCTGGCAGCCATGTTTAACGTTGAATCAAAACGATTTTTGACTAGGATCAACATCATGTCATGCTGATCATTTTAGAAAAAGTCCCATATCAATATCACTTATAGTTTTCAAGAAGAAGTCGCTACAAACTTGTATTTTAAAACTCTATTTTTAGCTTTGGCGGCCATCTTGGATTTCACATCAACATGAATTTTTGCTAGGATCAACTAGACTTTATGGGCAACATTTCTGTAAAGTTTCATGAATATCCATCCAGTAGTTTCAGCTGTGAAGTCGCTACAAATAAAAGTTTACGGACAGACGGACGGGCGGACGACGGACGCCGTACACGGCATAAGCTCTGCTGATCTCTGATCAGTAGAGCTAAAAATAAATCGATAAAAAAAATTAAAAAAAAAAAAAAATTAAATTAAAAAAGTAAATAAATAACAAGAGGTCAATGACCTTGAAGCTCTACTGATTGATTTTGATTTCAGGAAATAGTCGCTACAGACTTGTTTTTTGAAAAATTATTTTTAGCCGTGGCGGCCATCTTGAATTTACGGCCGACCTGAAATTTTGCTAGGATCAATTAGACATCAAGAGCAACATTCCTGTGAAGTTTCATGAAAATCCGTCAAGTAGTTTCAGAGGAATAGTCGCTACAAGTTTTCATTATATAACTCTATGTAAACAAAGTTGGCCGCTGACAGCCATGTTTAACATCGAATCAAAACGATTTTTGACAAGGACTAACATCATGTCATGCTGATCATTTTAGAAGAAGTCCCATATCAATATCACTTATAGTTTTCAAGAAGTAGTCGCTACAAAACTTGTATTTTGAAAATCTATTTTTAGCCATGGCAGCCACCTGAAATTTTGCTAGGATCAATTAGACATCAAGAGCAACATTCCTGTGAAGTTTCATGAAAATCCGTCAAGTAGTTTCAGAGGAGTAGTCGCTACAAGTTTTCATCATATAACTCTATGTAAACAAAGATGGCCACTGGCAGCCATGTTTAACGTCGAATCAAAATAATGTTTGACTCTGATAACCATCATGTCATGCTGATCATTTTACAAAAAGTCCCATATCAATATCACTTATAGTTTTCAAGACGTAGTCGCTACAAACTTCTTTTTTAAAAACCTATTTTCAGCTGTGGCGGCCATCTTGAATTTCTGGCCAAACTGACATTTGCTAGGATCAATTAGACATTTAGAGCAACATTCCTGTAAAGTTTCATGAAAATCCGACAAGTAGGTTCAAAGCAGTGTTCCCACTGACTTTTTCATTTGGGGGTACATGTACCCCCTACTGTTAAATTTTGGGGGTACACTACAAATTTAGGGGGTACACTATGAATTTTTAAGATTTTTAAACCTTTCAACATACTTTATTTGCTACTGAAGGCATTACAATACACAGCACAGTGTAATATTCAAGTTGACAACAGTTTTTTTTTTGTTTTTTTTCTGTGCATGCATGCACGTACGAGGTCAGTTTTCTGTGCGTGATTTTTTGTTTTGATGCGTGATTCACGCACATATGTGCGTGAATGGGAACACTGTTAAAAGGAGTAGTCGCTACAAGTTTTTACTATATAACTCTTATGTAAACAAAGATGGCCGCTGGCAGCCATGTTTAACGTTGAATCAAAACAATTTTTGACAAGGACCAACATCATGTCATGCTGATCATTTTAGAAAAAGTCCCATATCAATATCACTTATAGTTTTCAAGAAGTAGTCGCTACAAACTTGTATTTTGAAAATTTATTTTAAGCCATGGCGGCCATCTTGAATTTCCGGCAGACCTGAAATTTTGCTAGGATCAATAAGACATCAAGAGCAATATTCCTGTGAAGTTTCATGAAAATCCATCAAGTAGTTTCAGAGGAGTAGTCGCTACAAGTTTTCAGTATATAACTCTATGTAAACAAAGATGGCCGCTGGCAGCCATGTTTAACGTCGAATCAGAACGATTTTCGACAAGGACCAACATCATGTCATGCTGATCATTTTAGAAAAAGTCCCATATCAATATCACTTATAGTTTTCAAGAAGTAGTCGCTACAAACTTGTTTTTTAAAAACCTATTTTTAGATCTGGTGGCCATCTTGGATTTCACATCAACATGAATTTTTGCTAGGATCAACTAGACTTCATGGGCAACATTTCTGTAAAGTTTCATGAAAATCCACTCAGTAGTTTCAGAGGAGTATTCGCTACAAAAAAAAGTTTACGGACAGACAGACGGACGACGGACGCCGCACCACGGCATAAGCTCTGCTGATCTCTGATCAGTAGAACTAATAATATAATAAAAGTCATAAAATCTGGTATAGTTTGGCAAAGATCAGATGCAAAATGAAGGCCCTATCGTATGACGAGGCAAATTATAGCATATTTTAACAAAATCAAGGACCATAACTTCGCTGTTACTGGTCCGATCTCGCTAGTTTTCGAACCTGACCGAGCATTCATTGACATTAACAATCCGATAAAGCTTGGTAAAGATCAAATGAAAAATGAAGGCCCTACCGTCTTCACAAGACAAAATATAGCATTTTGAACTAAATCAAGGGCCATAACTCTGCTGATACTGGTCCAATATGAATGGTTTTCGAACTTGTCCAAGCTTTCATTGATATTAACAATCTGATAAAGTTTGGTAAGGATCGGAACAATGAAGCCCCTATCGTCTTGAGGCAAAATATAGCATTTTTAACTAAATAAAGGGCCATAACTCCGCTGTTACTAGACCGATATGGCTGGTTTTCGAACTTGTCCGAGCTTTCATTGATATTAACAATCTGATAGTGTTTGGTAAAGATCGGATGAACAATGAAGCCCCTATCGTCTTAACGAGGTAAAATATAACATTTTTACCTAATCAAGGGCCATAACTCCGCTGTTACTGGTCCGATAAGGCTGGTTTTCAAACTTGTTCGAGCCTTCAAGGACATTAACAATCTGATAAGTTTGGTAAAGATCGGATGAACAATGAAGCCCCTATCGTATTAACGAGGCAGAATATAGCATTTTTAACTAAATCAAGGGCCATAACTCCGCTGTTACTATTCCGATATGGCTGGTTTTCGAACTTGTCCAAGCTTTCATTGATATTAACAATGTGGTAAAGCTTGGTAAAGATAGGATGAAAAACGAAGGCCCTATCGTCTTAACGAGGCAAATAATAGCAATATAGCGTTTTTAACTGAATCAAGGACCATAACTCCACTCTTACTGGTCCGATTTGGCTGGTTTTCGAACTTGTCCGAGCTTTCATTGATATTAACAATGTGGCAAAGTTTGGTAAAGATAGGATGAAAAATGAAGGCCCTATCGTATTAAAGAGGCAAAATATAGCAATATAGCATTTTTAACTAAATCGTCTTAACGAGACAAAAGTTAACGACGGACGGACGGACGACGGACAACTCGGCATCCCATAAGCTCTGCTGGCCTTCGGCCAGTAGAGCTAAAAATCACTAAAATCGCCGTACCCCACCCACCGTCAGCTGCACCATGATTTTTTTCCATTCAGTCATTGATATAGAGAACTATTTAAAATGTATGTTTGTATTATATTTGTATTATTTCTAACTTACTTTATCACAATTTGTACATTTTAATGACTGACATCATGTCTTCGCTTTACTGAATGAATAATTTTCACTCAATATTAAAATTGTTGATCATTTGAGAAATTGAACCGGAAGCGTCTAATAAACCGGGTAGGTATAAAACGCGGACTAACACGCGCGGATTAGCGGATTATATACGATTTTACATAAATTTGAGTAATATCGTTTTTCATCAATTAGCTTAATTAATACCAAATGTTACGACTAACGCAAACAATTTCGGTCCGACTTCAAAAAAAACGGTGTCAGGTTTGATCACTTTCCTTAATATTATACTTAAAGTTATTGTAAAAAAATAATCAAACAAGCAATTAACACATCTCGGTATTTTAATGACGCAAACAAATTTCAATCCCAGCTTTGGCCACTTAAAAAAACAAACCGACACAAGCAAACAGGCTAACACCTTACGACTAACGGTATATCAAAGAAATCACAGACGGTTACACACTCGCTTCAGTGAACCGACAGAACGCGTGATATACTTTCACTGATCACACATCAAAGGCGTGCTACATGGCTATAGACTCTTCCGGAAAACTCCCTACTATCGGTAATGGTTTAGTCCAAATTGACCTACTTTCGCACAGCGAGTGACAAACAATCGTGTTATGGATCTAAGAATAGTGCCGCAAGGCATATTTCAAGGAGTGTGTAAGGTAATTGTAGACTTTTTAACGACGGATAGATAAAATATCTGGGACCGATTTTAACAGAGATTTTGAAAAGAAAATCGGTCCGGAGAAACAGAATTCGGTCTGGGGACCGACGAACCGGCGATTTTAGAAGCCCTGCTCAGTATATTAATACACAGTCCACACATACCTCAGTCCACACATACTTCAGAATATCAATACACAGTCCACACATACCTCAGAATATTAATACACAGTCCACACATACAGTCCACAGATACCCCAGAACCAATATTGTTTCTATAGGCAGACAGACTGACTCCAATATACAACCCTCACCTAAACTTGTTTTAGCGTGGGCATAATAATAATAAAAAAAAATCCAAAATGACCATGGCACTATCTAAGATTTAGTTTTCTATTATTTTTTTTAAACTGACATACCTTGATTTTTCATTTTTATCACTTGCCCTTGTTTAGCTTGGGCCTTAGCATTACGATTCTTGCAGCAGCAACAGTACACAACGATAGCGACAATGATGGCGGGCACCAGCACACCAATCACTATTCCTGCCACACTTCCCCCACCATCTGAGTCACTCGATTCCCACGATCTGAAATACAATATGGGTACACAATGATGGTGACAATGATGGCGGGAACCAGCACACCAATCACTATTCCCGCCACACTTCCCCCAGCATCTGAGTCATTCGATTCCAACGATCTGTAATACAATATGGGTACACAATGATGGTGACAACAATGGCAGGAACAAGCACACCAATCAATATTCCCGCCACATTTCCCCCACCATCTGAGTTACTCGAATCCCACGATCTGTAATACAATATGGGTACACAATGATGGTGACTTCAATGGCAGGAACCAGCACACCAATCAATATTCCCGCCACATTTCCCCCACCATCTGAGTTACTCGAATCCCATGATCTGTAATACAATATGGGTATGATGAACTTGAAGGGTATGAACACTTGTGTTGCCTGCCATGTGCGTAATTCAGAAAGGACAATGTAACTATAAAGTTTGATGACTGGGTTGCAATCCTTCATGAATTATGGAGAAAGGACAATGTAACTATAAAGTTTGATGACTGGGTTGCAATCCTTCATGAATTATGGAGAAAGGACAATGTAACTATAAAGTTTGATGACTGGGTTGCAATCCTTCATGAATTATGGAAAAAGGACAATGTAACTATAAAGTTTGATGACTGGGTTGCAATCCTTCATGAATTATGGAGAAAGGACAATGTAACTATAAAGTTTGATGACTGGGTTGCAATCCTTCATGAATTATGGAGAAAGGACAATGTAACTATAAAGTTTGATGACTGGGTTGCAATCCTTCATAAATTATGGAGAAAGGACAATGTAACTATAAAGTTTGATGACTGGGTTGCAATCCTTCATGAATTATGGAGAAAGGACAATGTAACTATACAGTTTGATGACTGGGTTGCAATCCTTCATGAATTATGGAGAAAGGACAATGTAACTATAAAGTTTGATGACTGGGTTGCAATCCTTCATGAATTATGGAGAAAGGACAATGTAACTATAAAGTTTGATGACTGGGTTGCAATCCTTCATGAATTATGGAGAAAGGACAATGTAACTATAAAGTTTGATGACTGGGTTGCAATCCTTCATGAATTATGGAGAAAGGACAATGTAACTATAAAGTTTGATGACTGGGTTGCAATCCTTCATAAATTATGGAGAAAGGACAATGTAACTATAAAGTTTGATGACTGGGTTGCAATCCTTCATGAATTATGAAGAAAGGACAATGTAACTATACAGTTTGATGACTGGGTTGCAATCCTTCATGAATTATGGAGAAAGGACAATGTAACTATAAAGTTTGATGACTGGGTTGCAATCCTTCATGAATTATGGAGAAAGGACAATGTAACTATAAAGTTTGATGACTGGGTTGCAATCCTTCATGAATTATGGAGAAAGGACAATGTAACTATAAAGTTTGATGACTGGGTTGCAATCCTTCATGAATTATGGAGAAAGGACAATGTAACTATAAAGTTTGATGACTGGGTTGCAATCCTTCAAGAATTATGGAGAAAGGACAATGTAACTATAAAGTTTGATGACTGGGTTGCAATCCTTCATGAATTATGGAGAAAGGACAATGTTACTATAAATTTGATGACTGGGTTGCAATCCTTCATGAATTATGGAGAAAGGACAATGTAACTATACAGTTTGATGACTGGGTTGCAATCCTTCATGAATTATGGAGAAAGGACAATGTAACTATAAAGTTTGATGACTGGGTTGCAATCCTTCATGAATTATGGAGAAAGGACAATGTAACTATAAAGATTCTTGACTGGGTTGCAATCCTTCATGAATTATGGAGAAAGGACAATGTAACTATAAAGTTTGATGACTGGGTTGCAATCCTTCATGAATTATGGAGAAAGGACAATGTAACTATAAAGTTTGATGACTGGGTTGCAATCCTTCATGAATTATGGAGAAAGGACAATGTAACTATAAAGTTTGATGACTGGGTTGCAATCCTTCATGAATTATGGAGAAAGGACAATGTAACTATAAAGTTTGATGACTGGGTTGCAATCCTTCATGAATTATGGAGAAAGGACAATGTTACTATAAAGTTTGATGACTGGGTTGCAATCCTTCATGAATTATGGAGAAAGGACAATGTAACTATACAGTTTGATGACTGGGTTGCAATCCTTCATGAATTATGGAGAAAGGACAATGTAACTATAAAGTTTGATGACTGGGTTGCAATCCTTCATGAATTATGGAGAAAGGACAATGTAACTATAAAGATTGATGACTGGGTTGCAATCCTTCATGAATTATGGAGAAAGGACAATGTAACTATGAAGTTTGATGACTGGGTTGCAATCCTTCATGAATTATGGAGAAAGGACAATGTAACTATAAAGTTTGATGACTGGGTTGCAATCCTTCATGAATTATGGAGCAGATTAATTTGAAGTGTTAAAAGTTTATAAAAAGGGGCATAAATCTGCAATGGGTAATTGATAAGGATGAACTGTACAAAGTTTCATGACCATTGGTCAATATTTTGTCAAGTTATGAGCTAGGTAAGATGGCAGGTTGAAGTTTTATGGAAGTCAGAGTTATTGGACATGTGTAACGACATTCCTTGGGTTAAGATGAAGATGTATGTGAAGTTTCATGAATGTAAGTCACATACATTTCAAGTTATGGGCAATGTTAGATTGCAGGTTAAAATGTGATGGACGGGCGGACGATGGACAAAGTATCCCTAAGAGTCTGTCATGTTATGCAGGCAAAACTGTAAACCCCACTGATCACTATTCCTGCTGGACTCCCACCATCTACTGATTTACTCTAATCTCACAACCTGTAATACAACTGTGGGTGTGTCAGGAACTAATTATTCAGCATTTTTGATCATTTCGATACTCCGCTACAGGGATTCTCTTTTGTGAACAGTCCCGGACTATTTCATTGATAAATCTCTAAAAGCCGTTGTTTTTTTTTTGTATGACAGTCAATTCAGACTGCCATTATCGATTTTACGCGTTCCTCATTTACTGGCATGAACGCCTTTGTAAAAGTTCTGCGTCAGATTACGTCATGCATTCGTAGAATGTGTTTACATGCTGGTAAAAGTTGAAACAGGCTAGTTGTAGGGCATATCATGGAACCTGATCCTACAATGCAGTGTTTACATAAAGAATGAAACAGTTTGACTGTCAAAGAACCATGCAGACAAATAAGAAATAAGTTTAGTTGTAAATTGTAACTCGTTTTTCTGCATAATTTTGTTCCATTATTTTTTTATGCGCGGCACATGTTTCCATAGACCATACCATGGCATGGATTGTTCACACTATTGCATACGCTGCGGTGCTGGTGAGCAAAGACATTCTTAAATAAACTTAAAACTGAGTGAATTTATCAACCCTGACAATTTGCAAGATAATTTGTGTGTGTGCAAGGGTGATAATTTAATTTGGAGACAGCGTCACCAAATCTCTCCATGCGTTCTCGTAACCTCCCGACCCCAGTCACCACCAAGTTTTCTCCCACACAGAGACATTCCCTCAGGGAATCCTATGACAGGGAATGCCTATGATGGCCTGTGTCAAACCTCATAACTTGATGTGTGATTAATGGAAACAACAACAACCATTTCCAAACCGCAGTCCCTGCCCATCCCCCACCCAATACTAACTTGACCAGGCCCTTCTCTGGGCATCGCCAATGGCGCCAATGGCGAAAGAAAAAAGAAAATGGCTCTAAATTTCAAACTTTGGCGAAAGTGTTTGGCGACATCGAAATTGCCAAAAAGCCAAACTTGTTTAATTTCTCTGCTGTATCAGCCTGTTACAAATAGACCTCATCACTAATTACCGTGACGAGTGTACACTGAATGTACTCTAAAACAACATAACTAACCAATTGACACCTACCACTTAACATTAAATAAACAAACAAAGCTGATAACCTTTAGTGTTCCGGTAATTAACTTAATCCCTAAATAACAACTGATGACTGGCGTTTTCGCCTCGTGGGGTAATCAAGTCTCTCATGCAACACCTTGCAACCATATAGTATTACACCACTGAATAATATCTAGCCAATCAGGTTCTAACCAATCAAACACAAATCAACACCTCATTAATTTACATATTTTACATGATTGACTTGATCCACGTGACATTTGTTTTGTTTTTGTTCATTCATAATTTCGATGTGTCTGAATCTGGATTTCACAAAAAAATCAGGCCTCTACATTAACTTTTGGATCCACTTGTCCTGTTGGACAAGTGACTTCAGAAATCCACTTGTCCTGACCTAAAATGAACTTGTCCGAATATGAAATCTCAATTGTTTACTGTAAAGGCATTAAAACATGTAAAATAAAGCAGTTTGGAACCAGAAAAGAATGATCTTTTATTGAAACAACATTAAACAAATTGTAAACATTTCCCAAGTATAATCCTGTGTCAAGGAGAAGTACAACTTATCTGGCATTCCCTAACACATGCCCACACTCAAGAGAGATTAATCTTGATACTCTGACTAACAGAGTTTGAAGTCAGAAACATCTGACAAACTGTTTAACAGTGTTCCGATTCACGCACATACATGAAAACAAAAAATCACGCACAGAAAACCGACCTCGTACGTGCGTGCACGCACAGAAAAAATACAATTCTGATAATAAGAAAGCATGACCGTCGGTAGATTTCCAACTCGTCCACTTTGTCCGAATATTTTTTGAAAAATCAAAGCGAAACTAAAACGCTTTGTTTACAAAAGCATTATCCCGAGTAATTGCGTCAATTGCCCTATCCCTCTAGTGCATACCACGATGATTGGTTATGACGTCATAAGCGCATGCGCTACCTAAATGAAAGTAGAGAAAACATTGACATCTCATTCTGGTGGTTTTGACTTATTTCTTTTTTAGATTTAGTAAGTATATTTAAAATTAAAATAAAAACTTAATAATAGAATAAATGAAGATCAAATAATTAATTCAAATCGTGTAAAATACAGGGATCCCAAGCAACGTGTTACGACAAGCAACTATCTATATATACACTGTCTATATATATCGGCAGGGAAAATCCTGACGCGCATGCGCAAACTGTGTAGTTTACAATCACTTCATATTAGACAACACTCGTAGCTACGGTGAGGTTTGAATTTTGTCATTTGGCGTGGGTTTTCAGCGTATTTTGGCGTGTGTTTTCATTTTGATTTTGTTTTCTACATTTTTGTCTACTTGCCCGATCGGACAACCTGGATTCAGAATCAACTTGTCCGGACCCAGGTCTGGTATGCCAAAACCTATCGGACAATGCCTAATGTCGAGCCCTGAAAATGCAAACATTTTACACAAAACACCGATTTATTAATCAGTTTCCAGGAGGTTTTATGTGTATTTCATTGCCAAAACATGTTTTTAATGTATATGGCAGTTCATCTTTTCAAAATAAATTAAAAAATACGTAAAGATCAGCGAATGTCATGGGTTTTTCGCGGTTCCGGAAATACGAAAAACGACAGGTTCTGAACTTGTTACTGATATAAAGGCCTACCTATACATCTTAAAAAATCAAATAAAAGCCTCTATGTATGATTCCTGCTGTCATAAGGTTCAGCTAGTTGATTTAAGCAAACATGCGACGTAGAAACTTTCCAGATATTAGGGGTTCGAAAACATATATATATAAATATTTTTATTAATATTGATTGGTTTTATTCATTTAATTCCTTAGTGTACCAGATATAAACCAAATCTCTTATTTTCACATTTAAAATACATTTATACATAAACTCTGGAAGAAATATGGCTTGGGCCATTCGAGCCAAATGGCTCCAATTTCTCCAACTTTTTTCATTTGGCGCAAGTGGTGGCGCAAGAAAAAAATTGGCTAGAGGAGGCCCTGCTTGACCTTACTTTTGAATTTTCTTTATTCTGGCTCTGCATCCCCCTGTTACCTCAGCCTGGCACATGGTTAGGATAATCAGAGTGTTTACTTATTTTACATTGCCTGCCATTTCTTGAGAAAACACTAGAAATGTGTCCATGAGACACGGATGCCCCCACTGAAAACAATCAGCGTAAAATGTAAAATTTGACGAAAAAGGTGCCATATCTCTTTTGGTTATACTGGTAATATTGGGTCGATTTTGACGCCGAAACGAAATGCACATCTTGACATCATAGGTAAGCATCCTGTAAAGTTTCGAAGCAATCGTTCGAAATGTGTGGGAGGAGATAGACACACAAGATATTTTCGCGTACAATTTGAAAAAATAACAGAAAACATTTCATAATTGTATCTTTAATACTTCTTACAGTACATCAAAGTCAACAGAGGCATTTGAAAGTGTTGTGTACTCAATACTTGTCACACATTTTTCCTTTTATTTTTTTCTTTCAATTGGAAACGTTTGTCTCAAAACTGGAAAAAATAGAGTATGTTTTTGCATTGTGAATAACGCCTATAAAAACAGCCCCCAAAAACACTGAATACTTACTTAGCAACAGAGGCGGAGTAACTACAGCAGTTCTGTTTGCCCTTGAATCCGCAGCAGTAGGCCTCATTATCGCTGTCGTAGCCCTCTGGGCAGATGAAATAGCCGTACGTACCGTTTTTCAGATTGTACTCATTGAAGCATACCTTTGGTGCTGAAATGAAATTCATACATAACGTATTTCTCCTAATTATAGTGACCCCACTAATAGTAACACACACCTACCCCACCTTTGTGATTTTTTTTTGATTTTTTTTAAAGTCTGCCCTCTTGGCAAGACTGCCTCTTGGCAAGACTGCCCTCATGGCATTTTGCATTTGGAGAAATACAGCAGTTTTATAGCTAGGTATATATATCTTTCATTATTGTATAGAACTTCTAGGAAAATGGTAGATTTAACTCCCTAAGCATTTAAGCATAAATTTGGCCTGAAATGTAATTCTTACCTATCTTATTTTCCCTAATAAGAGCACCTCCCTAAGATGTAACACTACCCCCACCACCCACCCACCCACCCACACACCCTTACACTTTTCAAAAAAGTATCAAATTAATGTGTGTAATTTTGTGTGTTTTTTAAAAGGAACACTCCCTTTGCATTTTGCATCAGTGGCAACTCCTTAAGCATTTAAGCATACATTTGGCGCTGAAATGTAATTCACACATACTTTTATAGCTAGGTATCTATCTTTCATTACTGTCTGGAACTGCTAGGAAAACAGTGGATTTAACTCAAGATTTATCAATAAGACAAGAAACGTGTCTATGTGACACGGATGCCCCCCACTGCAAACCATCTGCCTAATTGTGACCTTGACCTTTGAGGCACTGACATGATTCTTGCACAAGACACACCTTCTCATTGTGATGAATTTCCTTCAGTAGTTTTAGACTAATGGCTGACATGAACAAAATTACCTTTATTGACCTCCAACTGTCACCTTGACCTTTGAGATATTGAAATGATTCTTGCATGTGACACACCTTCTAAATTTGATGAAAGTTTATGTGAAGTTTGACGCAACTCCCTTCAGTAGTTGCCAAGTAATGGCTGAGACATGATTTTTTTTACGACTTTTTTTCTTTTGACCTCCAACGGTGACTTTGACCTTTGCGGCACTGACAAGGTTCTTGCACGTGACACACCTTCTCAATTAATGAACATTTGTGTGAAGTTTGACGCGACTCCCCTCAGATTCAGTAGTTTCCAAGTAATGGCCATTTAAAGTACATTTTAGATAAACTGTGTCTGCTATAAATGTATCCCAAACATAATAATGTTCAGAAAGTTAGAGAGGGAAATAATGCAAAGCAAAAAAACAAAACTTTTTTTTAGGGGATTTCTTTCAGCCAAAGAGGGGAAAATAGGGGCCGATATTATAGGGGCCGAATATCGGCCCCTGTTTATGAAGGAAAAAAACCCTTTAAGGTCATGATTCTTGCGCACGACACACCTTCTCATTGTGATGAACATTTGTGTGCAGTTTGACAAAATTCCCTTCAGTAGTTTCTGAGGAATGGCTGAGACAGGATTTCGGACAGACGGACATTGTGATTACTATATGCCTCCCTGCTTTAGAATTATATAAAGCAACATGCACAGAGTTTGCCACTAAAACACATTTTAAGAGGACTGCACGACTGAGTCATAAACTGAGCACTGGTCCTGACTCCAGTACAAACCTCGACTAGGGTGGCTGATATACATTCTTCTCCTCTGGTAGCTTGACAGACCCCATACAGTCCCTACCATCAGCCCAGTGTTCCAAGATGAAGATCTGTACGTGGGACCACGATACATACCGCGCACTTTACCGGAACTCCTGAAATGAAAAAACAAGAGGTCAATGACCTTGAAGCTCTACTGATAGATTTTGATAGCTAGATCAGCATTCCTATGAATCTGTCAAGTAGTTTCAGAGGAGTAGTTGCTACAAGTTGAAGTTTTTACTATATAGCTGTAGGTAAACAAAGATGGCCACTGGCAGCCATGTTTAATGTTGAACCAAAATAATTTTCGACAAGGATCAACATCTTGTCATGCTGATCATTTCAGAAAAGGTCCCATATCAATATCACTTACAGTTTTCAAAAAGTATGTAGTCGCTACAAACTTGTTTTTAAAAATCTATTTTTAGCCGTGGTGGCCATCTTGAATTTCCAGCCGACTTGAAATTGTGCTAGGATCAACTAGACATCAAGAGCAATATTCCTGTGAAGTTTCATGAAAATCCGTCAAGTAGTCTCAGAGGAGTAGTCGCTACAAATTTTTACTATACAAACTCTATTTAAACAAAGATGGTCACTAGCGCCCATGTTTAATGTCGAATCGAAATAATTTTCGACAAGGATCAACATCATGTCATGCTGATCTCCCATATCAATATCACTTACAGTTTTCAAGAAGTAGTCGCTACAAACTTTTTTTAAAATCTGTTTTTAGCCATTGCGGCCATCTTGAATTTCCGGCCTACCTAAAAAAAATCTGGAGTAGTCGCTACAAGTTTTTACTGTATAAATCTATGTAAATAAAGATGGCCACTAGCGGCCATGTTTAAAGTCGCATCGAAATAAATTTCGACAAGGATCAACATCATGGCATGCTGATCATTTTAGAAAACGTCCCATATCAATATCACTTACAGGTTTCAAGAAGTAGTCGCTACAAATTTATTCATTTTAAATCTATTTTTAGCCATGGCGGCCATCTTGAATTTCCGGCCAGCCTGAAATTTTCTAGGTTCAACTAGACATCAAGAGCAACATTCCCGTAAGTTTCATGAAATCCATCAAGCAGTTTCAGAGGAGTAGTCGCTACAAGTTTTTACTATATAACTCTATGTAAACAAAGATGGCCACTGGCAGCCATGTTTAAAGTCGAATCAAAAAAATGTTCGACGTGGATCATCATCATGTCATGCTGATCATTTTAGAAAAAGTCCCATATCAATATCACTTATAGTTTTCAAGAAGTAGTCGCTACAAACTTATTTTTTAAAAATCTATTTTTAGCTGTGGCGGCCATCTTGAATTTCTGGCCGACCTGACATTTTGCTAGGATCAATTAGACATCAAGAGCAGCATTCCTGTAAAGTTTCATGAAAATCCACCAAGTAGTTTCAGAGGAGTAGTCGCTACAAGTTTTTACTATATAACTCTATGTAAACAAAGATGGCCACTGGCAGCCATGTTTAACTTCGAATCAAAACAATTTTGAAAAGGACCAACATCATGTCATGCTGATCATTTTAGAAAAAGTCCCACATCAATATCACTTATAGTTTTCAAGAAGTAGTCGCTACAAACTTGTATTTTAACAAGAGGTCAATGACCTTGAAGCTCTACTGATTGATTTTGATTTCAGGAAGTAGTCGCTACAAACTTGTTATTTGAAAAAATATTTTTAGCCGTGGCGGCCATCTTGAATTTCCGGCCGACCTGAAATTTTGCTGGGATCAATAAGACATCAAGAGCAACATTCCTGTGAAGTTTCATGAAAATCCGTCAAGTAGTTTCAGAGAGTAGTCGCTACAAGTTTTCATTATATAACTCTATGTAAACAAAGATGGCCACTGACAGCCATGTTTAACATCGAATCAAAACGATTTTTGACAAGGACCAACATCATGTCATGCTTATCATTTTAGAAAAAGTCCCATATCAATATCACTTACAGTTTTCAAGAAGTAGTCGCTACAAATTTATTTATTTTAAATCTAATTTTAGCCGTGGTGGCCATTTTGAATTTCCGGCCAGCCTGAAATTTTTCTAGGATCAACTAGACATCAAGAGCAACATTCCTGTGAAGTTTCATGAAAATCCGTCAAGTAGTTTCAGAGGAGTAGTCGCTACAAGTTTTCATTATATAACTCTATGTAAACAAAGATGGCCACTGGCAGCCATGTTTAACGTCGAATCAAAATAATGTTCGACTCAGACAACCATCATGTCATGCTGATCATTTTAGAAAAAGTCCCATATCAATATCACTTAGAGTTTTCAAGAAGTAGTCGCTACAAACTTGTTTTTAAAAACCCATTTTTAGATTTGGTGGCCATCTTGGATTTCACATCAACATGAATTTTTGCTAAGATCAACTAGACTTCATGGGCAACATTTTTGTAAAGTTTCATGAAAATCCATTCAGTAGTTCCAGAGGAGTAGTCAGTACAAAAAAAAGTTTACGGACAGACGGACGGACGGACGGACGGTTGGACGACGCACCACGGCATAAGCTCTGGATCAGTCGAGCTAAAATCTATTTTCATCTTTGGCGGCCATCTTGGATTACAATTCAACATGAATTTTTGCTAGGATCAACTAGACTTCATGGGCAACATTTCTGTAAAGTTCATGAATATCCATCCAGTAATTTCAGAGGAGTAGTCGCTACAAATAAAACTTTACGGACAGACGGACGCCGCACCACTGCATAAGCTCTGTTGATTATTTCTGATCTCTGATCAGTCGAGCTCAAAACAGTCTACATGGATTGAATTAAATTGGGCTTTATGGCACACAAACACTTAAAATATGGAGAATGAGCCTAGACATTCTAACCTGCAGAATGTAGAGTTGCTGCAATTCTATAGTAGACACTCCATTTACGATGGAGCCACGTTTCCATGTTTGCAAAGATGGGGTGGGGTCCCACCCTTCTATCTCTAGTGGGATTTGCAGTGGCTGTATTCTGCCCCGGCAACCTGTGACACAGGGACAGTCTACAGGGGAAGTTTCATGAGTTTGAAGATTTATCGTGCGGACAAGTTTTTTATGATAGGCCAAGACAGCCATTTTATGTAACAATCAAAAAATTCAGTCAATCTGAGATAGACTTAAATATCACTCATGCATGAAATTCATATATTATTAGGTAGAAACACGATTCTCGTAAGAATTCAATATTTTTGTATACAGCCTGTTCATGAGCACAATAATTATATCATTTTATAAAAATATCAATCCTGATGTACTACTTCACAAAACAAAACTGTATTAACAAAACAAGAAGACAATGACCTTGAAGCTCTACCGATAGGTTTTGGATAGCTACATTGTAGATCAGCATTCCTGTGAAGTTTCATGATGGCAGCCATGTTTAATGTCGAATCAAAACAATTTTCAATAAGGACCAACATCATGTCATGCTGATCATTTTAGAGAATATCACTTAGTTTTCAAGAAGTAGTCACTAAAACATGTTTTTTAAAAAACTATTCAGCTGTGGCGTCCATTCTGAAATTTTGGCAAGGATCAGATAGATATCAAGAGCAGCATTCTGTGAAGTTTCATGAAAATCCTTCAAGTAGTTTCAGAGGTGTAGTCGCTACAAGTTTTTACTAAATAACTGTATGTAAACAAAGATGGCCGCTGCCTGCCATGTTTAACGTTGAATCAAAATGATTTTCGACAAGGACCAACATCATGTCATGCTGATCATTTTAGAAAAAGTCCCATATCAATATTACTTATAGTTTTTCAAGAAGTAGTCGCTATAAATTAGTCTTTTTTAAATCTATTTTTAGCCATGGTGGCCATCTTGAATTTATGGCTGACCTGAATTTTGGTAGGTTCAACTAGACATCAAGAACAACATGTCAGGTTGCTCATTTTAGAGAATATCACTTATAGTTTCAAGAAGTAGACACTACAAACTTGTTTTTTAAAAACCTATTCTAGCTGTGGCGGCCATTTTGAATTTCCGGCCGACCTGAATTTTGCAAGGATCAACTAGATATCAAGAGCAACATTCCTGTGGTTTCATGAAAATCCGTCAGTAGTTTCAGAGGAGTAGTCGCTACAAGTTTTTACTATACAACGCTATGTAAACAAAGATGGCCGCTGGCAGCCATGTTTAATGTCGAATAAATATGATTTTTGACAAGGACCAACATCATGTCATGCTGATCATTTTAGAAAAAGTCCCAAAGCAATATCACTTATAGTTTTCAAGAAGACTAGTTTATACAATTTTATTTTTTTAATCGATTTTAGCCGTGGCGGCAATCTTGAATTTCCGACCGATCTGAAATTTTGCTAGGTCCAACTAGACATCAAGTGCAACATTCCTTTGAAGTTTCATGAAATTCCGTCAGGTAGGAGTAGTTGCTACAAAAAATGTTTACAGACGGACGGATGGACAGACGACGGATGCCGCATCACGGCATAAGCTCTGCTGATCTTTGATCAATAGAGCTAACAAGACCTCGGTCTGAGGGTGTCTCGACCACCGCGGCAAACCGCATATGAAATATTCTAATAAATTTGTGCTTAACTGATGTCCTTAAATGATGTCCACCAAAGACAACACTTCATATTGTTATGATTTGTGTTATGATTTGTGTTATGAGTTTTACATACTGTATTAGTTTGATTAGATACTGTATTAGTTTGATTAGTTTTGTATTCAATGTATCAGATATAGGTTCCTCGGTGCATGCTTAGTATCATGTACATAGCACTTAGTATCATGTACATAGCACTTAGTATCATTTACATAGCACAGGCATGCCTGCTAAATAAGTTATGACTGTCATAGCACTGGGCATGCCTGGGCATGCCTGCTAAATGATTTATGACTGTTAATGGCAGAAGTTCACTGGTGAAAGTTCACTGGGATGCAGCATCTAGGTTAAAGCTTAGCAATGGCCTACATGCTAACTCAATAATATTCATAAGATTAAAGTCCTATAAAAAGGGCCGCACGCATGCATTGAGGGAGTTTTTAGTTTAGATTTCATTATTCTTCATTATCATTGTTAAAAATTGTGTTTGAAATTATCATTGATTTTTATAATAGAAATACAGTAGTGTTATAAACGTAGAAAATAAAAGTGTGTAACCAAAGAGTGGATTTATGTGTGATTTAAACTTCCAACGCTGAGGACACAACAATATATAATAAATATAATACTTTTCCCAACACTGGTGGCAGCGAGGTGCGATATGAACTTGTACACGTGCATGTATTAGAATAGTAACAATCAACATGAAAGACAATATGTTGCTGTTGAAATGTTTGGGTACGTTTACGGAATGTTTGTTTGAAACAAAGGCAACTTATGTTTGCACTGAAGTTGTATTTTTGCAGAAAATGGATTTAAACACGGGTCACAGTTTAGAACTTTAAACTTTTGATGAGGTTTATGGTGGGTTTTATAATACACATTATGATTACAAGAGACAGAAATGGAAATTGTTTATTGTTTATTAATAAGTGTGCCAAACCCGTAAATATAACTCCATTTAAACAAACTTTGAACTACGATTAATGAACAACGGACTACTCATTTATGATTTGTTTCTGTACTTCCAAGTATTATATTCATCATAGACTAGATCGAAGGGGTCAAATCTTCTGAGAGGATTCTGTTTTCACAAATGAATTTTTCTTTGATGAATATTTTGTTTGAACCGTTTCTGTTGGAGTACTGCCAACTGTGTCTTGGAGAAGATGATTGTCAAATGGTGAACATCTGATCAGTCAGTTTAAACGAAATTTAGAAGATGCATACACTTTTTGTTTTTGTCAAGTTTTGACAGTGGTCGTTGATTGGACATTATTGGGAATCTTGTTGCAGTTTCATTGGAGACGATGTATATGAGTGTGACATTATCACCTGATATGTCTAATTTTAGTGTATCGTTGGCAGGATATTAGGTTTAGTTTTGTTATCAGTAATCAAGGACTGAATCTCGTAGATGTTGATTATTCCTGAGTTAAACTACCAATCAAAACACATGGAACCGTAAGGGCCGTTGCATCTTGTATATTCGTTTGTGGGCCCTGGATGGCCTATTTGAGATTGTAGAATTGATTTTGTAAGGTTATTGTCGTATGATATATAATAGTGACAATGTATTGTTACTGAGCGTACTTAGTTTGTGAACTAAGCTTAGATCATTCAGGTCTATATTTCCCCGGAGGACAAGGACGAGATATTTGTTTATTGAGTTAAGAAGTTAATTCAATAAAACTGTAAAACAAAAACGTATGTGAAAACAGTTTCTACCAAAACTGAAAATATAGAAATATCAGTGACAGAAATAAAAGCAGAATGATTGATATTTTAAACGTCAGAATATCAATATGCTTTGGTTCTAATATTTAGAACAAGTGCTTGGACAAAGCAATGATTAATCAGTAGACGAGCTGAATATCCCCGCAGAACTCTTGTAGATATGTAGCTCTACTTAAGCTTAGGTGCCATTACCACTGCAGCTGATGTTAGGGCAATTAATATTAGCA
>JAWPHD010013597.1:0-67094 GCA_037043455.1 Cyrtodaria siliqua | reverse complement strand
AGTTTCGCCCTGGTAAGTGTCACGTGATCCTGTGACGTCATTGGTACCAAACGATTAGCGGTGTCGCATTGAGTTGTACAGTATTGTCTATGTAGGATTACGTTTTATGGTACTTGTTAAAAATGCCGTGTGCTGTTGCTGGGTGAAAAAGTTTGCATAAAGAAGGACAAGATAATAACCTAAGTTTCTTTCGTTTCCCTAATCGAGATAATGATATATTAAGATTTGAAGTGTGGGTAGACCGTTACCGAAGAAAATCGCCCGACTTGTCGAGAAAGTGGGAACCTACGAAAGACGCGCGAGTTTGTAGCAAACATTTTGAGTTGACTTCGTGGGAAGTCCATCCTATGGTTTCATTATCTTTGAATTTGGAGAACAAAAGGCCATGCATATTAAAATCAACAGCGGTACCAACGATATTTGACTATATTTGCCGGGGTAGAATACAAAGTGCATAACCCCGCCGTCTCTAAGCAAGTTGTATTCGCCTATTCGACGGCGTTGAGGCGGAAATTCATACATGAAGCAAGATTGAAATTAATGTTCTATTATCTTAGCACCTCATCGGGTATACGTATGATAAATTGAAGAAAGGTGTATAGTCTTAGATCTTTATATACACCGTGAATGTTTAGCTGTTGAATTAGAAGCATGCGTCTTTACGTGAATCAATGAAGAGTTGACGGCGCTAATAATATGTAGCCGTCTTTTTTTAATATATTGCTAAGAACGTTCAGCATATAAATTTAAAAGAATCGGGTGAAATAAACACTGTGTCTTTGTTTCGAAATTTTAATTTTAATCATTTTAAATTATTCACCTTCTTCTGCCAATAGTGTTATAAATATATATTAGCAACATATATAGGTCTATATGGATTTGAAAAAAAATACAAAATGTTTCATGGATATCTATTACAAGGCAGAAAATTAATAATATTTCTAGCTTTTATATTAATTCAGTAATGTTTTATGGCAAAGCAAAAACCATAACTCCTCTTAGCTCGTGCAATAAGTAAAGCAAGTATGATAGAATACTATACTTTATATTATGGTAATTTTATCTCTCTTTGTGCGCGACAAATTAGAGCTCGCATATCATGTGATATATCCGTCTTGTGCAATACGCGTCTGCCCTCGGCGGTATTACACCGTTCAAGTAGTTGCAATAAACAGGAAATATTTCATAAAACTAGGTTTCCCTAAATGGTGCGTGCTTTTGTGATATACCGACGTATGTACCCTAATTAGGCTGTACTTCAATAGTGCACCGCAATATTTTTTTTAGTCTGTATTGATATTTGGGGGCAGTTGAGACTAGAGAGCGTGTCATATTGCAAACACCGCTCCTAGAGTGTTTGGTGTTGATGGCGACTTATGGAAAATATATATTACTATAGAAATTATGGTGCCGAAATTGTATGCTGTTTCATTTATTATTGTTTTTATTCATTTTTTTTATCAATAATCAGATTATGGATAATATCTAATAAATATATTTGTTCCATGTCTACTTATCGGCAAAAAAATCTGACGCTCGTATTAATGTATAGGTATTAGATTCGGAATATACTACATTTCGCGGTTATTGGGTATGTACCAAGATATTGCAGTGTTGCGGGTGATTTACTGTCAGATTTCGATGAAAACAATGTTTACGTTGTTTTTTGTTTGTTGTTGCTGTAAGTGTATAAATACACTATTTTGTTAGATAAGTGAATAGTGTAATGAACTGCTGAACATATCAAATGACATGACACGATAGTCTTCACAAGCTCTCCATTTGCACCTGCACCGCGTTCGACTTCATCATCAGTTGGTGAATCCGATGTATTTTCGTCCTCAAACACGTATTCTGGCTCAAACTAATAAGGTTGCACATTGTGTAACCGTTTTATCACGCTCTGACTCAGCATCATGATCGCTTAAATCTCACATTTTCACACAAGGTATACTGTTTTGCGTTCAGTCCCATTGTAAACAAAAAATAGTTTGTTCCCAATGACGTCACTTCCGGTAATTCGCGCAAGAGTTTTTCCCCTTAGATCTTTTTCGATTTTTTAGCAATGCCTGTTCGCCTGTTCGATTTTTATATTTAAAATCATATTTTCACTGAACGTACATTAATGCATAGTACAAATCGTATTTATAATGATATTTAATACTTAAAAACATATCAAAAGCGGATTTGTTGATTTAAGACCAATTTCTGCTTTAATTCCATGATCACATCCCATGATGTTTTGTAAAAACAAAAGTTGCAGTTAGTTAGAGGAAGGACACAACTGTCATGTTGTAGACGTTTTAATCACAATACACGTTGTAACAAGAAATTCAGAAATGTTGAAGTTCCTATTTGAAAAATTGAACCAGTTCAGTATTATATTTAACGTAAAGAGTTCGCAAAAGTTTGCATCCTAAGTTTGTTCAGATGCTTGAGCCAAACGCGTACTCTGTCAATAATGAAACTTTACAGGAGTACTATTTGCTGTGTTACGTGTTGTTTTAGTCCTTTTTTCGAAAGGAAAGATCTTACGCAGCCATGTATCATTCGATTAACAGCAGCATATTGTACATACAATATATAGCGGAAATTCCCGTGTCGCGTTTCTTTTTCCTTTCAGTATATATTTTAAAAACCCACTATAAATATGTGTGTGTGCAAAATTATAACTCATTTTATTTTCTTGTATATCAACATTACATTATAATAAACGGGTTAAAACATGATTTTATACAACATTTAGAGATAATTGTTATTAATGTGAAGGAGATGTGAGACGTGTATTGCCGCTAATGGTGGATATACTCGGTATTAGTTGTGACTTTTGCTTTTGGGGGTCATACTGTTATGTTTAAAATGTAACAAGTTTCCTGTTGATCAATTTTAATGAACTTTCAACAATTCAACTGAATTAGTAAAATTAAGTAAATTAGATGAAATTAAATAGAATTGCTATTGAATATCAGTTATCTTAATTTATTTCGATGTTGCGCTTTTAAGGTCGTTCAGTGTACTTTCCGTCGTCCGTAAGAATCGACACTTACAAGTCGAGATCCCAGTGGGATTCGAAAACGCAGCGTTGATAAGGTTTCCAAAGCAGCATCTTTACCCTCTCAACCACGGATGCGCTACAAAATATCAAATCATGTCTGGGTAACATACTTGAATTCACACCAATGTCACTAGATGAATGCAGCTCGGGTTCGCTTCCCTGTCTTTGCATTGTACGCGAGAGGTTACGATCATCTGTGCCATCAAGAGTGATTTGTGTAAGCTATGTAGTTTTCTTTGTAATTAATGTATATAAAAAATGAGTTTATTTTGTACCTTTGAAATAGTAATAATCCGACTGATTCTTGACTAAGTAGCTTGTATGTTTTGTTTTTGTTTTCAGCGATAATAGAATTCTACTTTTGGCAATGATCTCTTGTGGAATGTCATAACTTAATATCAATTACTAAATAACTGATCGTTGGCCACAATTGAGTGTTTGGTACATCACTCATTCCCACTCTTGTATCCATCAACCACAGATAACTGCGCCTCATTAATGGTACATCCAGTCCTTTTTAGTTTGGTTGCAAGTTGATTTTCGAGCCATCCGTTGCAGGTTATTAATGCTGAGTTCTACATAAAGCAGAACGCAGTCATAAACAACCACAAACAATGGAAAACTGACGTATACTATATTCTTTTCTTGGACACTCTTAAACATTCAGGACATCAAGGCGTGCAGCTTAATTAAGTCAGAAATGGCACTAAAAAATACGAAAGATATTAAAAAACCCACAAAAAACATGTTTTCAAAACACAGTTTTATAACCGATTCAGCAACTGCGATTGATTGCATTTCTCTTTAAGCGTCTTAACCCTTAACCCGCTATATATATATAATGGTCTGTTCATTTCATTTATGTGACAAAGAGGTGTTTTGGGGGAAATGACTGATTAGCAGCCGGACATTGTAAACCCCGATCAGCCTACGAGTTACTCACAGGCTGAACTGGTTTACAATGGACTCAAAGGCTATTATAGTCGTGCTTAGCGGGTTAAGGGTTAATTTCTGAAATGGTTGTGACACAGCGTGGTAGACTTTGAATCCAGAGATGTTACTTGCACCACTGGGTGTTTCAATGTGCCCATGGGGAAAATGTTTCATTTCTTAGCTTTGTCTTTTTGATGTGGACATAGACTGTTTGAATGGTGTGTTACGTTTACGTCATTTTTAGCACATGTTAGTCTAATTGTTTTGTGGTAGAGGCAGACCAATTTATTTTTCTTGGGGAGAACCAGTACTGTATCCTCCAGCCGTCCGTGATTATCGACACTTTCTCACTTGACAAGTCAAACTCACGGTGTGATTCAAATCCGTAGCCGTGAGAGGCGAGAAAGCTTTAGACGCAGCCTCTTTACTATCCCGGCTAAGGATGCGCCGGAAATAAAGTGGGCAGTCCCGTGTATTGAAGGTTTTATGATTCCTATTAGATGAATCCATTGAAAAATAGATTTGAGAATGTCGTCACTTTTTAAGGATTTAATTCAATATTTCGATCTTTCGACAGGCTATGAAAAATATTAGGCTAGTTTAAAGTGTGTGAAGTCCGAGACACTTCTCGTTAACTTTAAACTAGCTAATGTGTTTCATACCCCGTAAAAAGATATAAATATTAAATTCAATCGTTTTATGTACATTTTGTTTGTTCTATCTGTTCTATCTGTTTTTCAGACTTTACTCATGCAAATTTATATGTACTTGCGCTAACAAATATTGTTTTGAACCTGTTATACATACTGTTGGTAACAGTGAATTTGCCAACCTTGCACGCGTTTTTACATGACGATGTTACGTTATACAAACAAAACAAGTTAATCAAACGAAGGCTATGAATCATTAGTGTTATTTTTATTGGTCCTTTGGGACCAGCGAGCCCAATTTAGGTGGCTTTGAAGTAAAATACCGCTTAAGCCGGTGCTAGGGGGCGTGAGAGGTGTTGCTTCTGTCATTACTTCTCATGAACAGACTCAATAAAACCGAGCCTGCTGCTTTATTCTCTTAATCGTGTTTGTTGCTCCCAAAGGATCACCTTTATCAGTGTGTATTAACATTCACACTAGCGTTCGTTTAGTGCAGTGTGGCGGCTGTAAAACGTCTCCCCGTGCTATGAATCAGTAGTGTTATTTTTTATTGGTCCTTTGGGACCAGCGAGCCCAATATAGGTGGCTTTGAAGTAGAATACCGCTTAAGCCGGTGCTAGGGGGCGTGAGAGGTGTTGCTTCTGTCATTACTTCTCATGAACAGACTCAATAAAACCGAGCCTGCTGCTTTATTCTCTTAATCGTGTTTGTTGCTCCCAAAGGATCACCTTTATCAGTGTGTATTAACATTCACACTAGCGTTCGTTTAGTGCAGTGTGGCGGCTGTAAAACGTCTCCCCGTGCTATGAATCAGTAGTTTTATTTTTTATTGGTTCTTTGGGACCAGCGAGCCCAATATAGGTGGCTTTGAAGTAGAATACCGCTTAAGCCGGTGCTAGGGGGCGTGAGAGATGTTGCTTCTGTCATTACTTCTCATGAACAGACTCAATAAAACCGAGTCTGCTGCTTTATTCTCTTAATTGTGTTTGTTGCTCCCAAAGGATCACCTTTTTTCAGTATTTATATACACCTTGTTTGTTTTAGCTCAGCCCCAAAATTAAAAGTTTTTTTCACTGGGAATTTAAATGCAACATATACGTATTTCATTAAAGTCAATGCAATAGCAATGTAAATATTGGGGTTTGACGGTGATATTGAATGGCAACTTTACCATAAATAGCTTTATGGTAAATTTTCCATTCATTTTGCGTTTTATGGTAAATTTGCCAACCACTACCGACCGTCGTTAAAACCCCAGGAATACCGAAAATTAGTGAATCAATTCTTAAATACACATTATTGACCTGTTGTTATAGTATCAATAATAATGTGCCTTGGGAGGTTGGTAATGGTAAAGTCATAAATAGTGCAAGAAAGATAACATACCATCAGTGTATTTTTAGACCACAGAATAGGCATTTTCTATTCAGGAACGCCAGATGTTTGAGCAATTAGCTCCGTAAACCGAAAAGCGAAGTTTATTCGAAATTAGACGCGTATACAGTATAGTTTTTTTAAACTTGTGCAAATAAGCTGCAAAAACAAGGTATACAAATTATATCATCTACCAGTTACTAGTGATAGGAAATCGGTTGAAACTTACAATCGATAATTGGTAACCATTGGTTGGATGTAACCGATCAATCATCAGTTATAATCGGTTCGTCAATATGAAGTATAACATGTGCATATTAATCTGTCTTTCAGGCCGTGAACTTTCTATTAAATTATGTCTTGTTTCTTATGGCATTATTATTTCATTTTAAACAATAAAATAATTCCAGTTGATATGCGTTTAGTTGTGTTTATTTATGATATTTATGTATCTGCTCATTTTCATCAGAGTACAAGTGTATTTTCTGACTGTTGTGTCCTGGCTGGATTATCATGTTTATTTCTATTTTTAACATTAAGTAAAATGCATTTTTTTTTGCCACTAGATTGTAAAATTTTAGGACACTGTTTTTTATGTGAATCAACACATAATGTTTCAAAATATTCGGGGGGTAGGGGATGGCAGGGGAGCCAAAACATTCTTTGCTGCCCTCCCTCTCTCTACCCCCCCCCCCCCCCCCCCCCCCCCCCCCCCCCCCCCCCCCCCCCCCCCACACACACACACACACACACACTCTCAGAGTATTGGGCCCCACTCAGCCCTGTTCCTACGCCAAAGCATATGTCAGAACTTAAAAGAAGTGAATCTTTAAACACATATAGGGAAAGCACCGTTCAACAACTTTCAACATCTGAGTTCTAAATAAAAATGCGAATTTCTTGCAAACTTGCAGTGGTTAACATTTCCCCACCCACCGACTTTACGGTACAGAATAACTAGATAGCTATAGCCTATCACTAAAGTGCGAGGCGTTTTCATTTAATGAATATATATTTTAGATTATCGATACAGAAGTAGCTTTTAAAGTTTAGGTAAATCCACCGTTACCTTGACTTTTTTTATCAGGCTCACCATTGGGTTTACCTAATGACGTCACATTAACAATGAAGTTTGGTAACCTGCCAACTGGATGGACTTGCTCCAACGCGAATAGAGGTGGGCCGGATACCAAACAGAGATGGTAGTTAACTGCGTTTGGAACGAATATAGGCATGACCTCCCCTTAACAATCGAGTTAACTGTGTTTTGACATTGTTACCACTTTTTTTCCCTATAGTATTTGCTACTCGCGTTACCGTAGATCTCGCTTGCGCGCGCTGATATAATTAAAATGTTTACCCATTTAAATAATTACTAACATTAAATATACTTCGTTCGATCCTATTGTATTTTTTTAAGGTTAGGAGGACGGGGTGTGTGATAGGGGAGGGTGTGGTGTGGTGGTCGTGGAGAGAGAACTTGTGTATAGACTGTAATTCACTGTTAAGCATACAACTGCATATCACTGACTGCCTTTAAACACTATTTTAAATCTGCATATAATCCTAATGATCCTTTTTTTAAACCTTATGAAGATACAAGTACTCTATTGTGTCTAACAAGGACACGGAATTATTAAATATTCAGGATAGTTGTCATGTCATTTCAAAAATTGGCGTGCCGCAGCCGGGAACCATTGACTTCTTGCTTTCCGGGCAAGAATGCTCCACATTACACCACCACGCCATCCGTAACACGGAATTATTAAATACCATCGGATGGCGTGGTGGTGTAATGGGGAGCATACTTACCCAGTAAGAAAGAGGTCCGTAGTTCAATTACCGGCTGCGGCACGTCGATTTTTGAAATGACAATTACTCTGAATATCTGATGAAGATGTTTTATATTTTACTGAACGTTTTGTAAATGGCTAGTTCTAAGTTGTACTTAGTGAGCTTGATGTTGTTATAAGTAATGCAAATATATTGAAAGCTAGTAGACAGCTTAAAATGGTAAAAGTGCTGGCCAAAATAATCGTTTAAATGAATATGTTGTACATGGTGCTCATCAATTATTACCATATTTAAACACATTATTTTTCCTGCGTCGTGGTATAGTATTCCACTTCAAAATAATGGTTCTATTAATGGTACGGATAATAACAGAGGAATTACATTATTAAGTACGTTGGGTAAAACATTTTACGAGGCTATTAAATAATTGGTGGCTGAAATTTACAATGTATATTTTGAAGCACAGGCAGGCTTTCGCAGTGGTATGAGTACAACTGATAACATATTTGTTTTTCATGGACTTACTACACATAAGATAAATAATGGTAAAAAGATGTATTGTAGTTTTATTGATTTTAGCAAAACATATGATTATATGGATAGAAACTCTATGTGGTATAAAAAGTAATACACTTGGTTGTAAGCGGTAAAATGTTCAATGTAGTTAAAATAGGTATAATAGTATTGATTCACGAGTCAAATATAACCAAAAACTATCACTGAAGGTGATTAATATACCCGCTTTTTTATCAGTTATATGAAGTTTGGGAACAACCCATTCAAATCTGTTTGAGTAATGCAAGTAATAAACATGTGTTGCGGGACGTGACGCGACGGGACAAACATGTGGTACGCGAATCTACGGGACGTTACGGACAGCTTGATTCCTATTTAGCCCTCACTTCACTTTGTGAAAGCGGGGGTATAATAATACGTTAAGCAACGAGTTTACTGTATGCTTAGATTGGATCAAGGAGAATGTTTATTTCCTTTTCTTTTATTAATGCTCTTAAATGATATTGATTTGTTGGTTTGTATGGTAGTTTACGACATTTTCAATATTTCATTTTAAATAGAGATGGTGGTATTGATGTATAGTTGACAAAACTATTTCTCCTGCTATATGATGACGATATTGTGATGTTTGCGAACTACTAAGTTCAATAAAAATTAAATGTAATAATCGGCTTTAGCTTTTCGAATGGTTTTAGTTACTTTGTTTTTATTTTCTTTAAATCGCTTCAATTGAATTCGGAGTTTGACCAATAGTGTGCACACTCATTTTGATTGAATTGTCGTATAAGACCATAAAGTGACACCGGGCAGAAATATTAATAGAGCGCGAGTATGCGTATCACCTCAAACCTACATCCTGAGTAATGTACATATCGAAAGCCGCAACCCTCACCACACCCATATGGCCTTGTTTGTAAACTGTCATGTTACAGAGTTAAAGTGTTAAGAAAAACGTACACTATTGATCAAACTCCGATTTCCATTGAACCATATATGCTGATCACTAGTTCAGCATTTGAACGTGTTACAGTTGACATCTCCGAGTGACTGTACAGGAAGGCACGAACGATAACTCTACGTAACGTGACGGGACTAGTTGATCACTTGTTTTGTCTATTGTGTGGTAATCTGATTCATCTTCTGCATCAACAGAACAGAACAGAATTTTATGACTTTCATGCATAACAATAATGCAAACATGAGGAATCAAACCATGTTCAGTCAATATTATAAGTTGTGACAATGGCCAACATTAACAAATACATATATGAATATATATATACGAGATACAATTCAAAACAGTTAACAGATTGATAAAGAGCAGTGCTAGTTCATTGTGATTCTCAGTTATGAAATAACGTTTTTACCTACACCTAAAGACAACGTCAACAAAAACACTACAGTATTTTATATTAGATACAGTGTATATAGGTAGAGGGGTGGGGCGGGGGGAATCTTATTGCTTTTATTTGTTTTAATGAATTCCTTTAAAAATACAAAGTCTTCATCTTGGAAGTAATAGCAAAGTATTTGAGTATCATACTCAATGAGCTTGCTGTCATTCTGCAGAGTTAATCATTTAAAAATTTGACTCCTTGTTTATACTATCTTGAAGTTGTCTCCCATCAGTTATATCAACTACGGGGTACTGAGTTTTGTATGATAAGCGTACAAAACAGCAATAACAGAAGAACAATAAATCAAAAGCAACATACAGAGCCCCACCCCACCACACACACACGCACGCACACACAATCACACATACAGCATAACCACAGAAACAAACTGAGGAATTGTTTTACAGATTTAAAGGTGTATTTTCGCAAGAACCTTTAGACCTTGGGAATACTGATATTGTCAAACATGAAATACACCTCAATGAAGATGTTCCTTTCAAAGAACCATACGGAGAGGTCCATCGCCGGTGTGCGAAAGACAAAACCACCATCCTCAGGGTAATGGACATGTCAAGCGTTTTAACCAGACTATTCTTAAAATGCTCGGAACGCTAGAGAATGACACGAAGAAGGACTGGACATTCGTCGTTCCTTCCCTTTACGTACAACGCAAGTATCTACGGGATATTCCACATTTTATCTAATGTATGGGAGACATCCTCGTCTTGGAATTGATGCATACCTAGGTCTCCATCCATCATTGAAAGTTCCAAATAACCTTCCAAATACGTCCACGATCTTGAAAAGAACTTACGGTATGCATTCCAATTAGCCAACACCCCAGCCAAAGAAGCGGCATTAAGGGTTAAAAAGCATTACGATCAGAAAGTTGGCCAGCCCTAACTCCAAACTGGTGCTCGGGTTATGGTCCGAAACAAAGGAGTGCGTTGGAATCACAAACTCGAAGATGTATGAGAGGAGGTTCAATTCATAATTTCTGGTCTGAAAACGGAAATGGTAGGACAAGTTCCTTCCATTTATGTCCATGCCGAATTTTCCAGAAACCATTCCTTCTTCTGTAGAACCAGAATTTGAGGTGAGTATACCTGATAGTAACCGAGGACCATCTTTGACGCAGCATACCCCTTCAAATAGTGAACCTTCTGACAGTCAGTTGAATATATCTGTCATAGAATAATCATCGTACAGACAATCGGAAACGGGAAATACAGGTAAGTACATCATTCCACAGAGACGAACTCTACCACTGAGGAGGTCACACAGAACCAGGGATGCCAATAACGCGATATGATACTTTTGCAGGTTTATGAAGAAATACTGTATGAACTGTTATTTACAGAGAGTAAAACAGTAACCGGACAGCACTGTAATCAAAATGATATTTTACAATATTTACAGGCAGTAGATGAGTAATCGAAATGCATTTCAGGCACATGCTAACGGGATATTTAGATACATGCTGCTATGCTTAATGATGATCTTTATATATTCTAGGTATCCGATTAGTACAGTTAACGATAATGTTTGACTGTTTTAGATGTCACAATTTAGAGTTCATATGTGATTTGCCAAGATTTTGTTTGTTATAAGTCTCAATAAAATTGTTTATTTTCAGCAAATGTCGGGGACGACATTTAACGGAGGGAGAAAATGTGTCACAGGTCTAAACATTTAACGAAAACCATCATTCCAATTCTAGTATATATTATCTAGAGTATAAGTTTAGATTTAGTGGTAGTTTACCAATGTTTATGTTATTATAGTATAAGTCGTTCCATCCAAATACTTATTCACCTTTCACAAATAACATACATTATTTAAAAAGCCGATCTATAGATCACAAATCAGGTATGCAATCAGAACTGTTATTCATTCCGATTTTTGGATATTGCTGACCGATATTTACAGATATCGGTGGTACATTCTAAAATACTCTTATTTTCTTACTTAAATTTCGAATGGGTGGTTCCACTACTCCAGTCGTAAAAGGTTCTGAGTATTGTAGGATATTTCAGGACTTTTAGTATATGTTGCTTTCTTTTTAATTTAGGATTTTGGCTGGTACCTGTGATACGCAGGTTTCCTGACCTCTGATCCCAACTAAATTCCATCTTGTTTATTTCGCCCATTGTTTTCTAGTTTAGGGCAAAGCGTTTTGTTAGAAACTGGTACCATATGCCGCTGGCCAGGGAATGGTGTGGAAATACCGCATTGAAGGTTCGTTCCATGGTCACCGCCATATGCATAGCATGTTCGGGATTGAAAGCTTTAATTTTTGTACTATTGACATGATTAATATTGAGCTCTGCTCAACCCGAGCCTAGAGGGCGTAAACGGTAGCAAGCACGTTTCACTACCGTTCATAAACAATCAAACCGAGAATTTGAAAAATAAAATATTGTTTAAACCAAACCGAGACTGCAGTATATATTTTGTATTTAACGTGTTCGACGATTTCCAAATTTCTTCTTTCATACTTTTTTATACAATTTATACTTGATTTTAAGAAAGGCGATTGTTTTTCACAATCGGACAATTCTATTAAATATATATGTTTACTATATATATTTGCAGGTGTTACGTTCTGTGTTACCCGTTGGCGAGAACCAACAATAATAGAACCCCAACACACAATGCAGGGCTGCCAAGATACGGACTGGAACAAAATTATATGCGCATGCTAACAGAGAAAAATAGAGCAGATGCTTAAAGAAAAAAAAAAGATTTTTTTTTTCTACGGATCTTAAGTTCGTAATATATTTATTTCAGCTGAAAAGTCTTATCACGTGTGGACGAAGTTGTGTGTAGGTATGAAACCACTAATTATTTTCACCATAGACACCAATGTTAAAGTGTCACATATTACTGATTTGCTGCAAATTCAACTCAAGTATGGATAATGCAGCAGTGTTATGTTCATATAGAAAACTAATTTTCCACTTGAAAAATCACCAGAAAAGGTGGGCTCACAAGACATGTTAGAAAGTTCTTGTTTGTTTACTAACAGGTCAACGGTGCAGCTGTTTTTATTGATTGACTATCTTTATTGATCACAAAGTCTAAGCATAGTGTCGAAATGTCGAAAATGTTCATCAGTGATCCTGTAAAACCTATTAATACTCTTCTTATACATACAACCACAAAATCGAATAGAAATAAGCAGGTTTCTCCTACTTATAATCCCCGTTTCCATCAAAAAAGGAGGGATTACTTTTTATTATAGGAACTACATTCGACTGCACCTAGGAGGCTTACATGTAATTAGTGGTGGTAAACCTGTAGTATATTTTAGTTATTCATTCTCAAAGTTTTGTTAGTAAACACAACACATTGCGTATATTTAGGTTACGTGAGTTATGAATAACAAGAGCATCAATAATTGCAGGGCAATCCATAGTCCCCCATGATGGTTGTCAAAGATCAAGGTCAAGGTCATAATGACCTTAATTTGGTATGCGACATACCGAAATCCCAAGATGTATTCACATACCAAAAAAAAAAAGAGTATGATAATGGACCTTTGGAAACGGCCGAGCACGACACATACGAAATATTGCAGTCTCGGTTTGATTGTTCATGCGCGGAAGTGAAATATGCTAGCTACCGCTCACGCCCTCTAGCCCCGGGTTGAGCAGAACTCAATATTAAAAAAATCAATAGTACACAATTTTAACCATCCCGAAGATGGCATGCATACGGCGGTGGACATGGAGTTATTTGCTTCCCCATGTCGTACGGCGTATGGTCCCAGTATCTAATAAAATTAAATGCCCCGAAGAGCGAAATAGACATAATGGAATTTAGTTGAGAGCAGCGGTTATGAAGCCTGCGTATCACAGGTAACAGCCAAAAGACTAAATTAAAAAGCAGATAACATATCCTATAAGTGGTAAACAATACCCAGAGCCAGAAAAGCATTTTCTATGACAGAGGTAACAGGTCAAAGTTACAATGACCTTATTTTGGTATGCGACACACCGTTATTCCAAAATGTATTCACATACCAAGTTTGGTATCTCTAAGTGTTATAGTATTGAAAATACGGTCCGGACAAGCATTTTCTATGACAGAGGTCACAGGTCAAGGTCACAGTGAGCTTATTTTGGTACACGACACACCGCTATCCCAAGATGTATCCACATACCAAGTTTGGTATCTGTAAGTGTTATAGTATTGAAAATACGGTCCGGACAAGCATTTTCTATGACAGAGGTCACAGGTCAAGGTCACAATGAACTTATTTTGGTACGCGACACACCGCTATCCCAAGATGTATCTACATACCAAGTTTGGTATCCCTAAGTGTAATAGTATTGAAAATACTGTCCGGACAATCATTTTCTATGCATTTTCTATGACAGTCACAGGTCAAGGTCAAGGTCACAATGACCTTATTTTGGTACGCAACACACCGCTATCCCAAGATGTATTCACATATCAAGTTTGTTATCTCTATGGGTTATAGTATTGAAAATACGGTCCGGACAAGCATTTTCTGACAGATGTCAAGGTCACAGTGACCTTATTTTGGTACGCGACACACCGCTATCCCAAGATGTTTCCACATACCAAGTTCGGTATCTCTAAGTGTTATAGTATTGAAAAAATACGGCCCGGACAAGCATTATCTATGACAGAGGTCACAGGACAAGGTCACAGTGACCTTATTTTGGTACGCGACACACCGCTATCTCAAGATGTATCCACATAACAAGTTTGGTATTTCAAAGTCTTATAGTATTGGAAATATGGCCCGGACAAGCATTCGGAAGGACGGACGGAAGGACGGGGTGCAAACCTATAGCCCTCCCGGGACCGGTGTGGGACTAATAATGGAACTCATTTGACAAGTGATATATGAATACACGTCCTAAGTATAACATAATTTATTCTATACCTAATTTATACATCCAATCGTAGACGCTCTTTCGAGTCATGTGACCGTACAATATATTTCCGTATCGGGACGCACGCGCGTACAAAATATCCCGTATTTTGTTCGTATTGTACGCTTCACAGGTTCCATGTTAAACCTATGATAAAGACCGAAACGCGTGAAAAGGTCCGAATAAAAATCAGAACCGACAGGCTTCTGTCATTACCTAACCATAAATTGTTGTCAAGTAATGAAAACCTATCTATTGCACATATTTTTATTTAATTTTCCTTTATAACAAAAAAAAAACACAAAAAACTAGCATAATATATCATTGTTTGAAACTGACCTTCGGTAGTATTTAATCACTGTTGACAACGGAGAAATGGGCATTCTTTCAAGCAAATAAAGCTTGAGAGTAAGCCATGTCGAACACAATATATAAAATACATAGACCTACATGCAATTGTGCTTTCGATGTTCATAGCGACTTGCTTGAAAGCATGAAACAAACGAAAGTTATATCCGAATTATAAATGATTGGTTAAAATAAAGGTATAGAATAAAAAGGTTACTTAACATGGTTCTGTACAATACGGGATATATTTGGACTCGTACACAGCTGGAAAAAATCATATTGGACTCGCCTAACGGCTCGTCCAATATGACTTTTCCAGCTGTGTACTCGTCCAAATATATCTCCGTATTGTACAGAACCATGTTAAATAACCTATAAATATTAATTAGGCATACATTGTATTAATTAAGCATATATTATATTAATTAGGCATATATTACATGTATATTAGTTAGTCATATATTATATTAATTAGCCATATATTATATTAATTATGCATATTTAGGAGGCTTATTCGTACTGTTGATCGAGATATACAAGTAGATAGAGTTATGCCTTAAATGTTAATAATATATATACGAGCGTATTTTTTAATACGTAAATATGTTGATCAATAACGGTGTAAGTATACATGCAGTAGCTTATGACATTTTGCGTGAAGAAAGTCTATAAACAAACACCCAGTACGTCTTAACTTGAAAATAGCTAAGCAATGTGACTAACACATAAGATAAAGTCCACAATGGAACATATATACAAACTGAAGACATTTTCTTAAAGGGGGTAAATAAGGTTGTTTTTTAGAAAATATAAAATTTAAAAATGTACAAATTCATGATAAAAATGACATATAAATCAAAGTATGTTGTTAGAACCGTTTTGTTTATGCCTAAAATGTTATTTTGAATGAAAATGCTTAAAGTAACCATGGTGAGTAGCCTAGGAGAGCAAATATTACTGTGCAGAGTGGATGTTCTTGTAAATAAGGAGTCATTTATAGGCCCATTCATTACATGTTAGCCCTTTAAATCAGAAAATATCATTATTTGTCAATTATAAGACGGACCTCTAGACCCCCACGAAAAGCCTGATGTACCCACTTTAATGATTTAGCACATAATGTGAGGCCGGATAATGATTATGTTAGTATCAGACACACTAATATAAAATAATATCATCGAAGCACAGACTGAATATTCAATGCTTTGTTATCGCATTAGACAAAGTATACAATGGAACATATATACAGATTGAAGATAATTGTTAAATGGCCTGGCGCATATTTAGAGGCCTGTTGCTAGTCTATTGCAGTACAAAAAACACATTTGTGTAGTACCTTAGTGAGGCTCACTGATATAAAATAATATCATCAAAACACTGACTAAATATTCAGTGTTTTTTGTTTTGTTTTTAAATACGCATCATGCATGTTTTTTTCATATTAACATGTACATTGAGCTATTTTATATTTTTCTCAAGTATCGGCTATGTAAAGCGTTCATGAAAAAAATAATTGCTGCAATTCAGTAGGCCTAATACGTGTGGCTATTTTTTTGGTATAGGACATGTAAATAAACACAACTTAATTTTGTTTTCACACCTATGTTTTTAAATTGTGATTTATCTTTTTATTATTCGGTATATTTCGTTGAAATTTTGTGTGAACAGGAATCAAAGATGTTATTAAAAGAAAACCATGCTACAATTGTTAATTCTTTTCTACCGTCTCAGTCTTTGCTGGAAAACAAAGAGGATACTTTTTATTTTTGCTGAGTATACTTTGTTAACAATGGGCAAGTTTAAGCAAGGGTTTATGGTTGTTTTTAGTATTTTAGAATTTATTACGACGGATAAATAAGATACACAGTATTGTGGATGACGATTTACATTTAAAGCAATGACAAAAATAGATCCTTTGAGTTAAGAACAAAAACACCCAAGCACGTTTATTTTGGGATGATTATGAGGTTCTAATTTGGTCTAATTTATATCTATAGAAAAATTAAATAAATTTAGCACCGTCACAATATGAGAAATTTTACCCCTGAGTAGGTAGATATTATGAGCATAGTTTTATTTTCTGTTTGGACAAAATATACAGTATGCGCAGTTGTTGGATAATCAACTACAGTTACATTTTCACCCGATAATAAAAGCTACGCATTTTCTGATGTGTGTAGTAGGATTTATTGATGTTTATAAAGGCATATTGGTACTTGAGAACTCTTCATGCACATGGACTGTAAAAAAAAGCGTTTAATATTCATTGACATAGCGTTGAACAAATCTACATTTAATCATGTTTGTCTTAAAAACTCTTCTAGATAATTTCGTGTTGTTGTTCCCGTTTAGCATTTATGTTATGCTTACCCAAAATAGTTGGCCATTTAATTAATTTAATGTCACACTATAAGCATAATTATTTTCCGTTTCGGCTAGTGTAAAAATCTATTAACTATTGTTGAATTTCCATATTCCTCTCAATTCAAATAATATATATTTACAAGTCAGTTTAACAACAAAGTAACAAAGCCTACAATGAGCTTATGAACCCCAACATATTAAAGATGATTAATCAATACGATATATATGTTTATGTATATGTATCACACAAACTAACGTCAAGGCGAATCAAATGCAATCATTTAAAATATGTCACTGTACACAAAGAAATCAAATATATAAATCTGATGCAAACAAGCTGAAGAATATACTGAGTCTAAAATGAAAGTGTGCAAATCTATTTTTGAAAATATTCAAAAAGTTGTAAACAACACATTAACAAAACAAGTTCTAAAATATACACGATGTATGCATTAATAAGTAGTGATATAGGTGTATGAACAATTCCTTTACTAATATAGTTTGAGTTTCTTAAAGTCAAAAAAGAGCAAAACAAATTTTGCAAAATACATGAAGTTGACTATTGTGCATGCAGACGATTGGGAACAAGTCGTCTTGTTATCTGGGTTTCTGGAAATTCTCTTGAATTTTCTAATGAATGTCAAACGTTTAACCACTATGTTAAACCTAAGTGTAGGATGTTTGTGCATATGTAGGACGTAATCGTTTATAATGTTATACTCGTAATGGGGTTGATTATGCAAATTTGATTTTACCTTTCTTTTTTTGACTCAGTCAAGTACAAATGCAAGGTGCGTATATAAATAAAATAAAATAAGCTTAAGCAGATTAATACTGATGCTGATGACCAAACAAGATTACAAGTTGAGTATAAACAATTTGGTCCTTCACAGTTTAATATTAGTGATTGACATCGGTTAAAGGTTGAACATTTTCTAAAAGAATGTGGTATAGAATTACATAGTTTGGCAGCAGAGTAGGTTAAAGAATTAATCCCATACCTAGTAGTTCTTGGTTTAGGCAATGAAGCCGTATTATTGTACCTACAATTACATTAAGACGTTTTAATAGTTACAAGAAGATGATTATATACTGATAATCGCTAGTTTATAGTTGTATACACCCCTAGCGCTACATGTATCATTATGCTAATGTTTACCTCTCGGTTGGTCAATAAAAGATGTTTCGACCGATAAAGGACCGATTTATATCTACATTTCATTGATAAACAGTTGAAGATGCATCAAGGAAAATCAACACTTTTAATAAATAAATAAATGTAATAGTATCTTATTTAACTTTACTTTAGTTTTATATGTACTTTTGTCTTAATTTAATTCTATTGATTTATTTCGAAGACTTTGTATTGAATTAATGAACTCTTACAACAAGAAATGTCAGAAATGCTGACGAATGCCTTCGGATGTTATAAACATTGATGCAAATCCAAATCTGCTCACTTGTTAAGAAGCATAAGAAGATATGGCAAAGACACGAAGTTTCCAAACCCAGATCTTTAAAGTTTAAGTGTGCTCTTTACCTAGATAAAAGGAACCTGACACGTCATGATGAGATAAATCGGTATTCTAACGTTTATTCAAATCTCCCAACTGGTTTAAGACAAACGGCGAAGACACGCAGATACCAAACGTTGACATTTTAAGTCTACATTATATGGTCCCGCTTTAATTCCATTAAGCGATAGGAAAGCTTATATAAGCAGGATTTTATAACGGATATTTCGACAAAAATGTTTTAAACATGTTTTATTGTCGAAATATCCGTTATAAAATCCAGCTAATATAAGCTTTCGCATCGCTTAATGAAATAAAGGCGGGACCACGTTATGAATAAAACACGTTTAAAAACATTTTTTACTGCAAAAATTGCGATAACCTGTTTAAAATTACATATTAAATGTTTTACTTTTACAATATGCAAACTTGTTAAGCCAAAATTAAGGTTTTATTTCATACTCCAGCCAACCCCGTTTTCGCTTCTTGGAGAAAGTGTTGGATGGGGTAGGAAAGGTAATAATCGGACCACGTAATGAAGTGTGATACACGAACATGGGAGTTAAATTCAACAAGTTGTAATATTGTTATGATTAACTTTCATGCACAAAGAAATCCAAAACTGCAAACTGGTTTAAAATATACTAGGAAACTGAAGATACCCACTGGCAACTTTACCATTTGAAGTTTGTTGGATTTAAAGTAGAATACCGCTTAAGCCGGTGCTAGGGGGCGTGAGAGGTGTTGCTTCTTTCATTACTTCTCATGAACAGACTCAATAAAACCGAGTCTGCTGCTTTATTCTCTGAATTGTGTTTGTTGCTCTCAAAGGATCACCTTTATCTGTATTTATTAACATGCACACTAGCGTTCGTTTAGTGCAGTGTGGCGGCTGTAAAAAGTCTCCCCGTGCTACGAATCAGTAGTGTTATTTTTTAATGGTCCTTGGGGACCAACGAGCCCAATATAGGTGGCTTTAAAGTATAATACCGCTTAAGCTGGTGCTAGGGGGCGTGAGAGATGTTGCTTCTTTCATTACTTCTCATGAACAGACTCAATAAAACCGAGTCTGCTGCTTTATTCTCTGAATTGTGTTTGTTGCTCTCAAAGGATCACCTTTATCTGTATTTATTTACCGACAGGGAAATGGGAGTTGAGTGTAACATTTCCCCATGATATTATAAGCATTTGTGAGAAGACGTCGTTTTCATATGATGATCATTAAATTAAGCGGGAGAGACTGGGTGTTTCTTCATTCGGGTAATAAGCAAAAACTATTGCCATTCTTTGATTTTGACTTGAATATAAAATGTGATGAAATTACCCATAGGATATTTGATCTTTTTATGAATATTATAACTAAATGGTGATCAATAAATACTATGTACGACTCCAACACCAAATTCAGCATTTTATACCTAATTTGTTCAATGTAGTCCAATTCGGGTTGTTCATTAATTGTGCTAAGCATTCATCATTATCAGGCTTGACAAACCCTTCTTTACTAAAGACATTATGGTTTAGGGCTATAACGTTTCGTCTTATTGATCCTCCGATGATACATATGAGCCGAAACACGCGAAAATGACCCTTCAGACAAAATTTTGACATGTTTTTTGATGTTTATGAAACACTGTGATTTTCTCTTTAAAAATCTCTTTATTTTATGTTGATATCTTAATTAAAAATTATTGTATCTCAATTGGAAAATTAACGATTGTACTGACCATAACATTTTGACGTTGACGTCGGCGTCTTGGACGACGTCATTCATTACATAATAACAAAAAACATAAACAATTACCATTTTCTATAGCATCAACTATTTATATTAAGAAAACATGTTCCCTATGATATAATCATTAGGTAAAACATGGAAGTGACGAGAAATTGGATTAGTAAGTAATTCATTACAGGCCGACGTCATAAATTGTTACTTTATGTTGTCGCCTAAACGTCCTAAGGGACGTTTTCGTGTGTTGCGGCTCAATTATACATGTAGTTAGGCGAAGCAACAACATATATCAACAACATCACACATATTGCTCACATAGTTGATTGTGCCTATCACTCATATTGACACAGCTGTATATGCGACACGCTAGTTTGTTCACTTCAATAATGAGTCGTGTACGTTGACATTGTCGTTACGTCGTTGAGGGCGACCGTCGAAGCATATTCATTCTCAATGTCGTCGGGAAGGGCTTCTTATATGTATCTAGAAGGGATATCTCAGATGTATTAGGAATGGTTTCCTCGGAAGTATCGCACCTTTGCAAAATTCTATAAAACAACGAGAGAAAACATATGTCACATAAAGTTAATGGACTAGTTGGGTCTCTTGTGTAGCAGTATAAATTGCAATAATTTTTTTATATATTTATCACATGCCTAAGTAATAGTGTCAGTGTTGTTAAAAGTTAGTATCTATAATTCATAGATTGCTTCCATAGTTTTACATTCTAGTAATCTAGTTAGTTCTTGTCACATGTTTAAAAACAATACAAAATGGTTTAATTTTGTATTTACATTGCTATAAATATATATAATTCACAACAATTTAAAATCATTTAACAAAACAACGTTTTATTACCAATAGGTATAATTTACTACGCTTATGTGTAAACATAATGAGCAACTAAGAAAATGTCGATTACAATCAGGAATATGGATATTTTAAAGTCAATAAAAAAACTAGACTAATACTGAAGGAGATGAATACCCCCGCTGCGAAAACGTTTGAAGTGAAAAGCACATGCACTTATAGTATTAGAATTAGAGTGAACAATTCTTTGTCAGACAAAAGGTCATAATTCTGTAAAACAATGTGGCAATGGTCATCAGTTATTATATGTACATGCATTTGAAGTTTGGGAATGCAAGTAATAACAAGAGTTCCTCCAAACTGGACATCATACGCCCGTTTGCTAAATTGTTTATATTAAAAACATTTCTAGGTGTCAGGTCAATTTAACCTCGATCTTTGTCTTGAAAATAAACAGTGTAAACAAGTTTCTACCTAGTATAAAAATTCTACCCCACAAAGACATTCGAGTTATTTGTTAATATTGTGATCAAATTTGATAGGGATCAAATGTCAGATTTGATTTCAGATACGTTTATGGTCCTCTACCAAGTTTTTTCAATGGTGACCCCGGGGTAAAGTTTGGCCCTGTCACAGGGGTCACATGTTTCACATTGATTGATATAGGGAAACACTTAAAACATCTTCTTTGAAACCACAAATTATGGGCCTCTGATATATTGCATGTAGCATTAGCTTATGCTCCTTTAACAAAGTCAAATGGTGACCATGTGGTACAGTGTTGCCCCGGCAAAGGGGTCGCAGATTTCGCATAGGAGTTATATAGGAACATCTTTAAAAAATATTCTCGGAGCTAGAGGTCTTATATTTCGCATATACCATATAAGCTTAACACTTAAAAACTCTTCTCTGAAACCACAAGCCGTAGAGCTCTCCAATATCACATGCAGCATAGGCTTATGCTCTCTAAGATGTGTATTCAAATGATAACCCTGGGGTCCAATCTTCTATTAACTTAACCACAATAAGTGTTTACAATGGAATAGAATCAGGTGAACGAATCGAATCGGGGTCATTTTACCTTCTCGTTTTTAAATCTTTGCATTGATTTAATTTAATAAATACATGTCAGTTAATTGTATTAATTATCAAGAGAGAAACGCCTGATGGCGTTAAAGCCGGGTTTTCCAAAATGTGAAGGATGAGTGTGTTTGGTGAGACTATAGAGCTTTTCCAGATAGATTGTTTTTTTAAGAGTGGGAATTTGCTTTAATGTTGAAAATCTAGTTTTCATTTTCGGCGCATGATGTTTTGGTACATGAAAGCAACTTACTGTCCAAGTTTTATAATAATGAATAATATTATTGCATATGGCAATACCGAGATGTAAAAAAATAATGATGCCCGTATAACAAAGTTAAAAAAATTAACATAACATATATTTTGAAGAAAGTAGTTCATCGTGACATAGTTTTATAGAGTATCGCCAGTGCTTGATGAGAGGAAGGTGCTGTTAAAAATTGATGAAGATCGGACATGGTAATGCTTAGATATAACAAGAACTTCCCCCCGCACGCCCAACCTTAAACAAAAAGGTTAACGTTTTCTTGGAGAAAGTAGGTCACAGTGACACAGTTTTCAGAGTATGGTCAGTGCTTTATGAGAGGAAGGTGCTGTTAAAGCTTGATGAAGATCGGACATGGCAATGCTGATATATAACAAACATTTAATCTCCCCGCCCAAACTTAAACAAAAAGGTTAACGTAACGAATATCTTGGAGAAAGTAGATCACAGTGACCTAGTTTTCAGGGTGTGGTCAGTGCTTGATGAGAGGAGGGTGCTGCTAAAGCCTGATCAAGATCGGACATGGTAATGCTGAGATATAACAAAAACTTAATCCACACGCCCAAACTTAGACAAAAAGGTTAACGTAACGCATAGTTTGGAGAAAGTAGGTTACAGTTCACTCATTTCAGACAGAGGCACAGCCTGCGGGACCACAAGATTTCTGACAGTCGCAGGACGTCCTACAGAAAAGCTATTGTCCGGAATGCGTATTTCCATATAATATAATATAATGGCAACCTAGACCTTGGACATACTGACCCTAATAGTGTTACTTCTTACACCTAGGGCAATGTACCTATGACATTTCATGAGTTGTGGTTTTGAAGTTATCATCCAGAATGCATTTTTTCATATAAGGTAAGGTGAAATTGGCCTTTGACCTACTGACCACAAAAACAATGCGGTGCCTCCTCCCACTGATGGCAGTGTCCCTATGAAGTTTCATGAGTGTGGCTTTTATAGTGTTGAATCTATTGGGAGGAATGCCTATGCCCATATAAGGTCATGGCACATTGACCTTTGACCCACTAACCCAAAATCAATATGGGTTCTTCACTCACCTAAGACAATGTACCTATGACATGTCACGCGTGTAGGTGTTATAGTTTCAAAGTTATCATGCGGAATGCCTATTTCCTTATAGGGTCGTAAAGACCTTGACCTTTGACAAAACTATAGGATTCCTCCTCTCATCTAGGGCAATGTACCTAGTATGAATTTTCGTGAGTGTGGGTGTTATGGTTTCGAAGTCGTCCGGAATGCTTTATTGGTTACGGACGGACGTATGGACAGACACCCCCATACCTAAATACGTCCTGGTTTTCAAACGGGTGTATAAAAAGGAGTTACGGGACATTGTACGATATCAGAGTGGAGCATTAGAAGTCGAACAATGTGTGAATTAGAGGGACATAAGGTCATCAGTTGGTATGTGTAGATGAGGTTTTGGACGTGCTTGTGAAATGCAAGTAGATCTACATTGTAATAAAAACGTATTACCATGATTACAGGATATTATAAAATATCAGAATGAAAAATACTATGTCAAACAAAGGGTCAAAAGTCTATAATAATTAGGCTATCAATAAATAAATGGGTGATGTATAAGGGCATGAGGTCATCATTTGCTATGTGTATATGACGTTTGGGAACAACCCATTTAAAACTAAGAAATGCAAATAATAAACATGTGTTACGGGACGCGACACGAAGCAACTAGACAGGACGTGACGGGATTCAACTGAACGCGACGCGACGTTACGGACAGTGTGATATCTATATAGCCCCAATTCACTTTGTAAAAGCGGAGGTATAACAACTGAAATGCTCACTAGCTATTATATCACAGTCTTCAAAAATAACACAACAGTTAATAATCGATGATCGGTCCGTTTCCCAAAACCAACGATCATTCGCATCACATAGACGGTGATGATTTGCATTGCCATGCTGCCAGAAACATGTCTTGTCGCCAAACGCCTTTTACATATCCGAAGGAAATACTGTAATTATCCCTGAACACACTGGCATGGGACACCCTATTGGTTAAAATGGTACAATAGGATTATTACTAGAGTAACATGTTCTGGAAGTGTGTATCACCTCGAGTAGGTAAATGACAGATCAAGGATATCACGTTTCTCTAATAATAAACCTTTTATTATATACCTCCTAAATATGATTAAAAATTAGATTTATTTACATTTCTGTTGCATACGTATGCAATAAAGAAGGTTTCTAAATGTTTCAAGACCTATTTTTTGATAAAGCGTAGAAGGGAAATGGGCGTATCTTAATATGTTTGGGGGTGTAGCTACAGCTCACAAGTTAAAGTTCATTGGTGTGACGTACTTGTTTTGTTTGTTTGACGTGACGTCGTCCTGACGTTCTCGTGCAAATTGGTGTAAATGTGAGTTCCCTGTTCTATTTTAAGTAGGATAGTGATACGGAATGTATTTTTAGTAGCATACTGATACAGATTCAGAAAACCTCTAAAGGAGATTCAGAAAACCTCTAAAGGTGATACAGAGTTTTGTATTCCAATGTAAGAAAATGAAGGTTCTGTGTATACACTTATTGATAGGTATATAATAAATATAAACAACGTACTGTTGAGAATAGGAATATCTATTGTTTCTATGTTTTATGTTTAACTAGATTTTTCATTCTTGTTTAAAACAAATTCATACTAATTAGGTTCGTATGATCCAACGTCAAATTGGTGGACTGAATTTGAAAAGTGCATGCCCTCAAACTGTGTAAGCGACATACTGCCTATATTTGTCTATATATTTGTTTTCTTAACTTAAGAAATACCTTAAAGGGACACACGGTAACCTTGCTTTTAACCAAAATTGTTTTGAAATCAGTAATCTTTTTTCTGCTGTAATAGTAAAGGTTAAGCACAATACACGTTCTATAAGCAATTTATTCCCATATAACTGTTTTCCGTAATGTATAATAATAAGGCAAGTGGGCATGTACCTAGGGCAAATAGGAGTTTACTACCAAATTCAAGCTTGTGAAACATGGCCATAAACCAGTATACAAGGAGAGAAACCTATACCAGGACATCATTTTAATCCGTTCGTTGTAGGAACATCGAAATTAAAAAGCATCACTGTCCTTATCATTGAAAAAATAGTTAGATCAACACGGGATTCGAACTCGAGAAATACGTATGCGTAACCATTAGGTCACAGAGACACTGAAACACTAGTTTTCATTTTATTTCTCAATGTTATTTCAAAAAAACACACGCAGTATATATTCAGCGTATACTATTCTAATGTTGGAATTTGCTATCTATCTTTTCTGGTTCGTTTATCCTGAAGGTCTCTGGTGTACGTATGCACTTAGAAAATCATTGAATCACACTCACAAAATGAACAAAGGATAACATATGCAATCTTAACAGTATATCGATAAAAATAACGATATGGTGAAATAATTGGATTAGTCCAGGCTAAAAGCGCCGTAATTGTCAATCAGAAAGACATGGCCTCGAAACTCACAAAGGTTAAACAAGTTTTGATGAACATTCCTTATATAAGGGTTTCCAGTCACACTTCAGGAGCTTGAAGCTGGTAGTAGACTATGTGTTAAACAACTCACATTTACTTTAGGTACACGTAATCTAGCCTTATCTACAGCTGTAGTCTATTTAAGGACGTTCTCGCGGTTTTAAGTAAATGATGAAAATGGAGATTATGATAATGACTTGCTAACAATGAATGTTCTACCCGTGTAAAGCCTAAGTGAACGTACATTATATACTATTTCTTAAATATTGATCTATGCTTTATGTGAAATTAAGGTAAGATCTTCCAAATGATACACAAACGAGCTGGAGCATCTCTATTTTCATGATGTAAACATGTTGAATTTCGCATAACAAGAACGACCTTAAAATATTATCCTGACTATATTCTAACTAAATATAAATATTGAGCAACAGATATAATTAGTACAATTTCTTACAATTTTCAGTCGACAGTCTATGGGCAAGAGAAGCGTTCCATGCTGTATTTACCGGAATTACTGGCTTTCAAATATAGTAGAAGTGCACCTACAAGTATCACTGCAAATATGAAACAAATCGCATATTTTTAAGTGAACTATATACAGGTACATACAATAATAATAATAATAATAATAATAATAATAATATTATAGATACATGCATTAAATTGTATAATAAAATAACTTCTATCGCTCATCTGAGAGTCCGAGAAAAGGTACATTAACCCTTAAACAACCTAGGGAACACTGGAAACTGTGTGTATTCGATTTCAACATGTTAGGTCTTTGTGTATGTATTAGTGGAAAGTGTTTTCATGATCTGGTTATAATGAACTTTGAACTACTGATCAGGTGACCATAGGGTGTGTCCGGTCTTACCGAAATTACTATTTGTGTAATATGTCAAGACTGTAGGTTATTTAATTTGAATTACATCACCGAAATCATTTTTTTAGTTCTACTGGTCTTCGACCAGTAGTGCAGATGGGATGACTTGTTGTCCGTCGTCCGTCCGTCCGTTGGCTTTTGCCTTATGCACGTTCTAGCATCTTCAGTTTTTATTTTATCTTTATCAAACTATGTCAGGGTCTTTATATCAAATAAAGCTCGGACAAGTTCGAAAACTAGCAAGATTGGATTAGTAACTCGAGTTATGGCAACAGTTTTATTGTGAATACTTTAGTACCTTTATTTATTATTTGATCTTTACTAAACGTGGCCATATTGTTAATATTAACAAAATCTCGGACATATTTGAAAACCATTTATATCGGACCAGGAACACCAGGATTTTGGCCACTTGATTTATGGATTTATTGAGAAATGCCATATTCTGCCTTGTGAACACTCTAGTACCTTCATTATGTATTTGATCTTTACCAAACTTTGCCAGACTGCTGATATTAATAAAAGCGCAGACAATATCGAAAACCCACAATATTGGATGGTTAATAACACCAGCGTTATAGCCCTTGTTTTAATGAAAAATGCCATATTTTGCAATTTGAACACTAGCACATTTATTTTGCATTTGATGTGTACAATACTTGACCAGTTTGTTAATATTAATAAAATCTAGATCGGGTTATTAACACCGAAGTTATAGCACTCGTTTTATTAAAAATGCCATATGCGGCCTTCTGAACAATCTAGAACCTGATCTATTCCAAACTTGAACTTATAGAGAAGAGAGATATTGCAATCGAAAATTGTTGTGTAGGTAGCTTATATGAAAAGGAAGAATGAGATTGCATTCGAGGTCACTGGATCAATGTCAATGTCGTTGTTACTAAAAATACAAAAATTGTTTCCGCTCAAATACTTGGATGATACTAACCTTCAAATCAAGGGTCATTGTTTCGATTGTTAATCTAATAGTAAAAGTGAGGAAAACGATTCTTAAGTGATGCTGAGTTGTCCATCGTTGGTCGCTTGTTAACATTCGCCTTCTTACATGTAACAGTATAGGGACTTTATTTTTTATTTGATCTTATCCAAACCTTGTCAGTGTCTTTATATCAAATCAAGCTCGAAATTGTTTAAAAACAAACCTGGTAAGATTAGTCTCCACAGGGTTTTGACCCTGGTTTTACTGAAGGAAATGTTTGTGATTCCCGGAAAACAAAGATCCCAGTCAGCAATCCTATATCTAGCCTTCATCGACCCGATATTTCTTTTTTATATAGGACCAGTATCGCAAACGATATCGGCCCGAGATCGGCGTGCCCATCGGCTTCAAGTCGGACCGATATCTTGTCGGCTACACATCGGTCCAATATCGGTTAGATATCGTTTTAGTTTACTATCCATCATCGGTCAGACATCGGTTAGACATCGTTTTAGTTTACTATCCATCATCGGTCCAATATCGGTTAGTTATCTATCCCATATGTATCCGAAATAGTTTCGACCCGAAGTGGGTCCAATATCAAAATGACATCTGTCAGAAAACCATCAAATTCGTTCTATTGTCACCATCCAGTTAGCACAGTATGTAGCTAGAGCATCGGATTACCAATCCAAAATATATGTTTCGCAACATACAAAATTATTGGGCGTTTAATTCCGTCAGTTTTTTTTTTATCAAATCGATTTAATGAATACTGACATTTTTTCACTATATATACTATCTTATATATATTTTTTTGTTGGTGCTTATCTCAATTATAAGCACCAATAAAAAGATATATTGGAAAAATATTCATTAGCAATAAATAAACCTCTTGTGAATGTAGGTAGCATCATTTTGCAATGTAAAAAAGGACATTTGCGAGGAATATCTGTTCACATTAACAATAAATATACAATATTAAAAATGACATGTGATTACCTCCCTTTATGGATCTATGGCGTGTTATATCGGACCGACAGCGGCCCGATATATGATATCAATTGATACAAACTACGTGAGCCTGACGTTGGCCCGAGATATACTAATAGACATTAGAAGAAATGTGCAATAATCATTCAGATTAATGCTTTGTACAATCAATTTAGCATGCCACACAAACAAAAAATTCAAAAATTGGAAAATATTGAATTAATCGGCTCTACATCGGCCCGATGTCGGCATATCCAACATTTAGCCGACATCTGAACGATATATTTTCAGCAAATCATAGAAAGAACACACAAACCCAGTCAGCAAGACTATATCGGACACATATCTATATGTTTCCTATATACAGATAACGGATAGATAACGGATAGACATCGGGCCTTGACGCTCTGTTACCGATATCGGATAGATATCGGTAACAGAGCGGCAAGTCTGCATAACGGCCTGATGTCTATGACAGATAACGGATAGATAACGGATAGACATCGGGCCGATCTGCCGACATTCCGACCAATTACCGATATCTATCCGATATGGTCATGCTGGCTGGGATGGCGTCAGGCAGAAGTGAATGAATGATGAATTCATAATCCTTAAAAATCACTAATATAATTTATCCATCCAATGAAAATAAGGGTGGATATAATTTAAATAACAATTAAATTAGATAACGGACGCATTGTCTAAGTTTTATTTCGATGTATTTTTGAGATTAGGAAAGTCGTCCAAAGAAACAATGGTAAATAGTAAGACCGAGTAAATACTTTTCTAAAATATGGGAATTATAGGTTGAAAGTGGTATCGTTTATCCGCGAGATTAATTATCGCGATATTTTATTTGCCTTCTTGATAAAGTAGGTATAAATCTGGTGTGCGCATGCGCGAGAAAAAGTCGCGATTTTTATAAAGGGAAAAAACACCCTGTTTATTATTAAAATACAGTGTTTTCTCATTGCATATTTCAAGTTGTAAGTGCATAAAAGTGTATAAACAGGTTTGCTTTGTATAAATATGTCTGAGTAGTGTTCCCCTTTGCTGAGTACGTGTCTGGAAACCATCTTGTACATTTTGGCCATACCCCACCCACCAAGCTATGCTACGAAGGAATCCACAGAGCTTTACCATGACACTTGGAGTCGTATTCTGTACACTATTCGTAATCAGCAACATCAAGACAAGAATTTCCCCACCTCACAACCACCTACCACTTTTCCTCACTGGAATCTCCGTCAATACCCTGAGGCATAGACTCTGGCTATTTGGTGAGCCCCACCACCTACGTAAAGGAACAACACTACTAGTTAACATCCTCCTACTCTGTGGTGACATCGAATCCAACCCTGGACCAGCAGGAAATGCACAGGTATACCCATGCGGTCTCTGCGAGCAACCAGTCACATGGGAACACAAGGATGGACTCTGTTGTGATGGCTGTGATATATGGCACCATCGATCTTGCCTTGAACTATGCTCTGCAGATTACGACCTACTTGCGAAGCACTCCCATGTACAGTGGCTATGTTGTAAATGTGATAGCATAAACATTACTAGTTTTACATTTAGAAGTTTTGAACTGAGTACTTCAAACATTTTCCATCCGTTATCGTCCATTGATTCTACCATATACTCTTTCACATCTAGTTCAGCGTTCAGCCCCCTGCATGTCAGCAGTCCAGCTGAAAGACACAGCAGATGAAGTCAACAGGGTTTCTCCTCATCGACCCAGTCCCCGACCAACACCTCTTCATTGTTTTGCGTTTCAGAAAAACAGAATCTTCGGATTATGAACGTCAACTGCCGGAGCATTGGTGGTGGGAAAAGCGCAGAACTCCAAGCAGCCCTCCACTACATAAAGCCTGACATAGTCAGCGGCACAGAATCGTGGCTAAAGGGCATTCAGCCAGGTAAATCTCCAGCCCCCGACGCCATTCAGTCATGCGAAGTATTCCCAACCCACTACAGAGCTTACAGAAACGATAGAGGAACACTCGGAGGGGGAGTTTTCGTCCTAGTACACGAGGATCTGATAGCTGAGGAACAACCTGAACTGGTCACGAAATGTGAAGTAGAATGGGTCCAAGTGAAACTCAAGGGTATGAAGAACCTCCTAGTCTCCTCATTCTACATGCCCCATCGAAACATGGCTGATGAGAACGAACTACGGAAGTCAATCAACCTGGCGATGAACGACAAAGAACGCCTCACCATTATAGCCGGCGACTTCAACTGCCCCGCCATAGATTGGCAGAACCTCTCTGTACAGCGAGATGCTCAAGACAAAGATGTTCAACAGGCTCTACTTGACCTGTCCATTGACTTCAATCTCACTCAAGTGCACGACAAGCCAACTAGAGAAAACAACATTCTGGATCTTATATTTACCACGAATCCATCACTCATTAAATCCACTTCCAACGCACCTGGTATCTCAGACCATGACATTGTAGTTGCTGATTCCGTTACCAAGCCATACTATGCCAAACAGAAACCCAGAAAATGTTATACGTTCTCCAAGGCCAACTGGGAAAATCTAAAGAAAGACATATCAACCATCTCTACAGAAATCCTACGACTATACCGAAACAACTCCAATGTACACCATCTCTGGGACACCTTTAAAGAAATGCTCAACACAACAATTCAAGAAAACATCCCATCCAAAATGAAGACTTCAAGAAACGCAACACCATGGATCACAAAAGAAGTAAAAAGACAGCTCAAGCGGAAAGCTAGGATCTTCGAAAAAGCCAAGAAAACCAACATCTGGACAAACTACAGAAAATGCCAAAAGGAAACTAAACGGCTCATCCGCAAAGCTGAATGGGACCATATCAACAAAGTTATCAACGAAGGCATGGAAAACAACAACACCAAACCCTTCTACAACTACGTTAAGTCCAAGAAGGAAGACAACATCGCCCCTCTACGGAACCATGGCCACCTTGTCAGCGACTGTAATGGTAAAGCGGAGATCCTGATCAACCAATTCCAGTCAGTCTTCACGAAGGACAACAACAACCATCCACACCCTCCACTCTCCAACCACATAGATGAGAGCACACCCGCACTACATATCGGGGAAGAAGGGGTACTGAAGCTTCTAAAAAATATCAACATTAGGAAGGCAACTGGCCCAGACGAGATACCAAACAGAGTCCTCCAGGCGTGTGCGACAGAAGCCACCCCAGCCATTACCGCCATCTTCCAAAAGTCAGTTGACACCGGGGAGCTACCCAAGGACTGGAGAAGCGCCAACATTGCGCCGGTCTTCAAGAAAGGGGATCGCCATACTCCAGAGAACTACCGCCCAGTGTCCCTCACTTGTGTCCTATCCAAACTACTGGAACATATCATTTGTCACCATATGCTCGACCACCTAGACAGACACAGGGTACTTACCGACCTCAATCATGGCTTTCGTTCAGGCAACTCCTGCGAGACACAACTAGTCGTCACAGCTCACGATCTACTCGGCTACTATGACAAGAATAAACAGGTCGACACAATGATACTGGACTTCAGCAAAGCATTTGACACCGTCCCCCACCAACGACTTCTCCTAAAGCTAGAGAACTATGGTATCCGTGGCCCCCTACTCGACTGGATTGCCAACTTCCTCCAACAGCGTGAAATGTGCGTGGTGGTGGAAGGTGAGAAGTCCCGACACGTCCCAGTAGGATCCGGCGTACCCCAAGGCACGGTGTTAGGGCCTCTGCTGTTCCTCTGCCACATCAATGACCTGCCCGAGAGAGTCAAGTCCCACATACGCCTGTTCGCGGATGACTGTCTATTATACAGAACTATTAACTCCATCAAAGACCACGAACTCCTCCAATTAGACCTCAAAAATCTACAACAATGGGCGCATGATTGGGGTATGAAGTTCAACGTCAAGAAATGCTATCTCCTCAGCAGCAACCTGAAGTCAAGCTATTTTTACACCATCGACGGCGATATTCTAAAACAAGTTCAAGAAAATCCTTACCTTGGAATTACATTCTCTGATGACCTGAAATGGACTACACATATATCGAAAATCACCAAACGTGCTAACTCTACCCTTGGATTCATGAGAAGAAACCTAAGGCACTGTCCCTCTAGCTGCCGGAAGAACGCCTACCTCGGACTGATTCGATCCAAACTGGAATATGGGTGTGTTATCTGGGACCCCTACCAGCAAGGCGAAATAGACAAGCTAGAGCGGATACAGCGATCATCCGCACGCTTCATCAAGAAAGATTACAGATCCAGACAAGATGGATGTGTGACCGCCATGCTGAAGGACCTGGAACTGGCCCCACTACAAGAAAGACGACGCCACCAGCGGCTGACGTTCCTGTACAAGGTGGTGGAAGGGCACGTCCCAGCTATTAATATTGAACACTATCTAAATCCCCTTAGGCCTAAACGAACTATTAGAGCTAAGAAATACGAGGACTACATACATAAAAACATTGTTGCAAACCAAGTGAACAATAACACAAAGTGTTTCCAATTAATACAGACAAATAGTGATAATTTCAAATACTCTTTCTTCCCAAGAACAGTGATAGATTGGAATAAACTCAGTGACAATATTGTGAACCAACAGACCATCGAAAGCTTCAAACGTGAATTAACATTACCAGACTAAATTTTACGCGCACACCAGCCCGTTGAATAAAAGCCAGTATTGGTTAATTCGACGTATCTATTCAGATTCAGATTCAGGTAAATAATGGAGTCACTTCGTGAAACTTAATGTCGCGGTATTTTTCTGCCTTCTTGAGAGGTAGGCAGATATTATAGTTTTTTAGTATTATAGTTTAACTGCGGAAATGAGTCGTGGTGTTTATCGCGAGATTTAACGTTACGGTAGGCAAAGAGGTAAGTTAATAATTTATTAGTAGAATAGGGTAATATCCTTAATATCATTATAGGGGACAGAGCGTGTTTACGCTTTGTCAAAAAGTGAATGAAGTGATAAATATTGACGGGGAGACTATCAGTTTGTCATAGTCAGTGACCGCAATCACTTTGTCATTGTCAACGTACACTATCACTTTGTCATCGTTGGTGTACATATTTGCATTGTCAATAATCTTCGTACATTTTCACTTTGTCATCGTCGAGAGTTAATATTGCGTCGTCATAGTGTTAATTCTAAATGTATGCAGTTTATATGCATTGTGTTGTAATAATTGATACGATGTTACTAGCACGAATATGTAAACAGTATTTTTATTTTATTTTGCTGTGTTTGTGGCTATAAGCACGAATACGGTGTTATAATATTTGCTGTGTTTGTGGCTATAAACACGAATACGGTGTGATGAAATTTAAAAATAGTGAGTGTGTAGTATCGGTAGTTGTCGGTAGTAATTTATAAAATAATTATGGAATCAATAAATATTTATACTGCCACAGAGCAACATTTTAGGGCTATCCCAAGTATTGGAGAGACAAATGAAAAACGCTTAATGCAATTACAGGGTAAATGTATAAAAGGTGAAGTAGAGGAAATAACGGTTGATATATTGGCGCATCTGGCGTTAGATATTACTAGATGGCAAGCAATATTAGATAAAAATACTTTTAATCTAGACATCAGAGCATTATACGAAAGAAAGTTTGACAATAGGGAAAAAATTAAGAATTAGGGAGATGGAGGAGAAGGAAGTAAGAATACGAGAGATGGAGGAGTTATTAGCACAAAAGTAGCAGAGGGAACAAAACATGAAAGGGTAATTATCACAAAGAGAGACAGAGATGTTAGAAGAGAATAAAAGGAGAGTGATAGAACAGAGAGAAAGAGAGAGAGAATTAAAAAGATTAATAGAAGATAATATGAGAAAAAAGACATAAAGAGTACATGAAAAAAAAGACATGTACTAGAAAAATATATAAAAAGTACATGAGAAAAAGGACCTGCACTAAAAAGAATACATAGAAAAAGTATATGAAAAATACCCATGTACTAAAAATCGGAAATATACACATGAAGAAATGACCATGTGAAACATGCACCATAAATTGTTTGTATGTTTTGGGAGTAAGTCCACAAAGCTTGGGTTCAGGAAATAGTCTGTCAGTAACGGAAATACTGGGGGGGGGGGGGGGGGGGGGGAAGGGGGGGGGATGATGGGATTACACTGTATACATTTGTTTCCTCCTATGTTATAGTTGGGCCTTCAAAAAGGGGCATCGAATACACTAACAATGCAATTACGGTGTAATTTTTTCATACTTTTGCACATTAATTGGTATAATAGTCATCTTTTAAAGAGATACACAGCATGTCAAATGATTTATTATTTAAAACTCGGACGTCTTCCCTGGGGTTCGAGTTGGAGGGTGTGGGTGGTGGGTGGAGGGTAATAGGGGGTCAATTTATTTAAAAAGTATTTCTCAAATGGACATTTTGATGAAGGGATTACATTATATATACTGTGGGACTGTGGGGGATGGTGGGGTGGGGGTGGGCGGGTGGGGTGAAGCGACCTGTGTTAATACAACATGGGTATTTTACGACGGACGTGCCGTCGAATTCGTTCTAGTATTGCATTTGCTTTCAATCAATTTTGGCCAGATTGTTGATATAAATAAATGTTGACAGTTCGAAAACCAGCTAGATCGGCATAATATTACTAGAGTTATGACCATTGTTTGAATGAAAAAAGCCATTTATTACCGTGTTAACACTCTAGTAACAGTTCGTATTTTGTATCTTTCCCAAAAGTGAGCAGAGTGTTGATATTTATGGAAGATCTGAGAAGTTTGAAAAGGAGGCACATCATATTAGTAAAACCAGAGTTATGGCCTCTAAATGTATTAAGAATTTGGATTTTTGTTTTTATAATTATGTCTCAAATAAAATATGATGATGGGATTACACTGTATACATTTGTTTCGTCCTATGTTATAGTTGGGCATCGAATACACTAACAATGCAATTACGGTGTCATTTTTTCATACTTTTGCACATTAATTGGTATAATAGTCATCTATTAAAGAGATACACAGCATGTCAAATGATTTATTATTTAAAACTCGGACGTCTTCCCTGGGGTTTGACTTGATGGTGTGGGTGGTGGGTGGAGGGTAACAAGGGGTCAATTTATTTAAAAATTATTTCTCAAATGAACATTTTGATGAAGAAATTACATTGTGTATACTGTGGGGCTGTGGCGGATGATGGGTGGGGTGGGCGGGGGGAAGAGACCTGTGTGAATAAAACGTGGGTATTACGACGGCCGCGCCGTCGAGGTCGTTCTAGTATTAAATATGATTTCAATCAATTTTGGCCAGATTGTTGATATAAATAAATGCGGAAAGTTCGAAAACCAGCTAGATCGGCATAATATTACTAGAGTTATGACCATTGTTTGAATGAAAAAAAACATTTATTATCATGTGAAAACTATAGTAACAGTTCGTATTTTGTATCTTTTCCAAAAGTTAGCGGAGTGTTGATATTTATGAAAAATCTGAGCAGTTGAAAAGGAGGCACATCATATTAGTAAAACCAGAGTTATGGCCTCTAAATGTATCAAGAAAAAAATCCATAGTTTTTCTTGTGAACACACTATCATCTTCATTTTGTATTTGGTCATTACGAAACTCGGCCAGAGTGCTAATATTGCTTAAAGCGTGGACAGATAATTAATAGTTATGACTCTTGATTTATCGAAAAAAAACAATAATGGAGGAACGTTCTTTAAGCAGTGGTTATATGAGCTTTCTAGCTCCTTCATTTTTCATCTGATCTTGACCAATCTTTAACAGTTTTTTAGCATCATGAAAGGATAGACATATCGAAGAAGAAAGAAAGAGTTATTGCCCTTCAAATATATTTTATAAATGTCTATTTCTTGCTTTGTTAGCACTCTAACACCACACTGTCTCAGTCATAACTCCTAAACTACTGATTGGATTTCATCATGATAAGAAAATGTGTACCCCGTAAGAATCAGGTCGTACCTCAAATGTCAGGTCACACATGGAGGCCAAGTTCAATAAAAGTGTGTCTAATCCCATAACATACAAACTACTAAAGGATTTTAAATAAAATGGTCACGAAATGTTAGTATGATTAGAATGTGTGCCGTTTGCAAAAAGCATGTCATTATATCAAAAGGTCAAAATCACACTTGGAGGTCAAACGTCTAATGAGTCAAAATTGTGTCTCAACTATGACTTTATATGTAGTGAACAGAATTTCATGAAGATTCACACAATTGTTACTCATAATGAGATTTGACACGTACAAGAATCAGACTTAAAGGTTACATGTCAAATGATCAAAGTGTGATTCATCAATAACTGCTAAACTACTGAAATAATATCGATAAAATACACGAACGTGTTCTGCATTGCAGGAAGGTATGTTGTGCATGAGAACTGAGCCGATAACTCGAAGTTCAAGGTCACACTTAGAGGTAAAATGTCAAATGTGTCGTGTTTCAGTCATAACTTTTGAAAGTACTGAAGTATGATACAATCCCTTGATATAAGAGTCATGTTTGTCAGTAAAGCGGTTACATGCCCTCTTGGATCTCTTATTTAGGATTGGACCAATGCCAAGTCAATGTAACTGTGACATTTGATATACTGTCCTCTTCTCCGAAAAAATGCTAGTCCTGTTACAACGGGATGTATTTGTCAAGATTTTAAGTGTAATACTTTCTGGTACATTTAACACATTATTTAACGGAAGGACAGTCCCATACCATAATCCGTCCATTTTTACAAGCATGTGTATACATTATTTATTAATGTATCATAGTAATTTGGAAAATAATAAATAGTTATCACCTTTTTCTTATCATATTAGGAATAATAATTTATCATATTAAACATATAACAAAATTATGCATTTAATGAGTTAAACATATTTTAAAAGATACTAACCTGCCAATACCACTCCGTATATTATGCGGATTGTGAGGATAGAAGTCTATAAAAAAAAGTGAAAAGTGTATGCAATAAGCTATGTATATCTACAATATCGTATATGATTATCTTCTCAATATAATTGTTTTATTAAATGTATGAGAATAGGGTTATATGTGATATGGAAACTTATAGTTATACTTACAGGTTATTAACTTGAAGTTGGAGGTGAGGACGTTAAATAGCTCCCCGGGCCAATATAATCAATAGGCGCACCTCTCTCAGTCAATAACTTGTTTGTTACATGTGTTTCTAATTAACATTGAGTTTTATATAATCATTTGATTACATGTTTAAAATACGTGTTGTACTACCGGCACTTTACCCATTTAAATGGATCATAGCAAAGGCTATTGAATGTGTATGCCGAAATATTTCCTGGGTTGTTTTGGTAAAGGAACACCTGCTTGAGTTAAAACAACGAGTTCCAAGTAAAAGTTTGTCATACACATTCATAAAATATTTTTATTTTATACTGTCATATTGTTTTCGATCGACTACTATTTTTCATTGTAATTGTTTTATTTCTATATCAATCATGAATGGATGCATATCTTATCTTGGCTCCCATTTTCATTTTATGCGGATGATTGTTAGACGTGAAAAGATCATCGTGTATATAAAAGTTTTATTTATCGCCTTCTTCAGGATACATAATTACTACTAACGACCGCCCTATACGTTCATACCAGTACTCGTGTAACACAGTTGTATGGTGGTAACAATGTATCTACATGAATCATACGTTGCTATATGTTTATTTTTTGTTCGAATAAAATCTTAATTAAGACGTGTTACATACTAGTGTGAACACAATTTTCTGGGAGTGTACTGACTGCGTTCGAGCGGTCAATAGGTCAGACTACAATTATTAGTGTTCGCAAAAATTAACCTCTTCTAATTCAATGATTATGTAAAAAAAGACACTGACATTTTAAAAGGTATAATATCTTGGAGAAACAGAAAATTAGAAGGAGAGAAATATGTTATAAAAATACTAGTTATTATACTCCTTTAAGAATAATAGCTGGCCGAAGTAAATGCATGCACACACCAATAACTGTGCCTGTACATCCAACGATAAGTATAGTATTCGACAGAAGTGTATAGTGTCGGAAAATCCGACATTTTGAGTGATAACTCACAAAGCCAATCTCCCGTGTAAAGTAAATAAATACTGAAAGATGATCCATTGGAAGCAACAAACACAAACAAGAGAGAAAAGTAGCAGACCCGGTTTTATTGAGTCTGTTCATGAGAGGTAATTATAAGATGCAACAATTCTCACGCCTCCTAGCACCGGCTTAAGTGATATTTTATTTTAAGTTGTTTTTAAGAAACAAATAGTTTTATGCTGCTAAGTTAATTGCTAGTAGTTAATTACTGGTGTGTACGCAATGAGACAGAAGTATAAATATGATATTGTATACTTTTCTCGCACTGCGTATACACCAGTAATTTATATTGTGTCTACAGAGTTTGTAATGTGTATATATATCTACAGCGTCCTCAGCAGGTTTAGAAATGGTGTAAATCTGTTGTAAAATTTGCCTGTTGATGGCGGGGTAGGGGCTTTAAATATTAATTACTTTATTATACTCCACAATTTATATGGATATATTAGGTCAACTACTCTTATGAGTTATGAAATAGTAACACAAACGGATTATTACATACACAATCAGCACTTACTTTGCCGTCGGTAGGGATTGAAGTAAAAGCTTTCCTGACGGCGCTTGTGTTATAATCACGTCTAGTGATACCTACAACTTGTGCCTTGGTCGTTGGGGTTGTGGTGTACTATGCAAAGAAAGAAGAAAGAAGAATACAGAAATGCATTTTATAGCGCTAGATTCAATATACAATATCTAAAGTTCTCATGTTTCAGAGAAAACAGGGTTGTTCAAGTTATTCTTTGTTAATCTGACATCGTTGCCGCATCTCGGGAATTTCCGCTATATAATTTATATACTGCACACTTAATTCTATGTAATATTCCAGGGAAATTTCAAGATAGTTTTTTATGTAAAGGATTGCAGCTAGTTTTTGTTTTTGTTTTTAATACTATTATTTCAGACTTACATATACAGTTGCATACATATATATATATATATAAAGAATATATAATAGAAACCGGTCAAGATAAATGAATTTCAAGAAGAGCAAAAACAAAAATAAGGAACTAAATGAAGTCATTACAAACCTACACTCTAAACTATTAATATTAATACTTATATATATATCATACATATACATATATACATGTTTATACACACATGCATACATATATACACATACATACACATATACACATATACATATACATATATACACACATACATATACCTAGATAAACCAGAAGGGGTAATAGTCCTTGACTATCCTTATAAAACAGTTTTCTAATTATGTTCCATCTCGCCTTTATGGCATTAGATTTTGGTACAGAGTACATAAATGATGAGAATAATTCCAGGTGTTTATATTTTTTCAGATGTTCGATAAAAACATCATAGTTTGGGAGACATTTTTTCAATTTGCTTAAATAGACATAACTTTTATAGACAAGGAAACTAATATAATTAATCGAATTTAAAACATATTCGTGTTGTTTAAAACCAAGGAGGACAACTTCGGATCGTAATTCAATAGAAATTACGCAAAGATTTTTAATTTGTTCAAACAATCTTAGCAGTATATTCTTTGAATACATTCTTTCAAAAATAGACGTGAAACTGTTTCTTGTGAGTTGTTGCACAAAGTGCAAAGTCCTGTTTCTGACATTTTACATTGATACAATTTGGCCTTGGTAAACAAAATACGATGAAGTATTTTGAATTGAAGATTTTGGAGGTAAGTGTCATCGGTTATTTTAAAAGTGTGTTGATATAGATATTTCCAGTCTTTATTTGTTAAGGTTATTCCGAGTTCTTTGTTCCATTTTCCTTGCGAGTTATTGGGTGTTAAGCTTACTGATTTTAAAAAGTGTTCATAAAACGATTGATTTCCTTTTTTTTGCTGATTTTAGTTTATGAATATTTTTATTTAAAGGATGTTCAATTCTAGTTTTATTCTTGATACATGTTTTCAATTCATAAGGGATTACACTAATTATTCCATAGTAAGATGTAAATGGAATGAGTGCATTGTATTTAGTTAAGACATCATTAAACGATAAAAACTCACTCTGTCCATTTACAAGATCGTTAATGAAGAATACTGCGTTTTGATTTAACATTTTAAAGAGGTTTAAGTCCCAGTTTAACACAATATTTGAATAATATAATATAGGTTCCGATAACATATCTGTATGTCTGTTTGTGGTGTTGTCACTATCTAAAAGTGCCCAAGATTGCATTACCAGAACTGTTCTGATAACTTGCTAGTTTGAGAATTCCGTCTTTATGGAGATACCATAGTTTATAACCACCGAACTGTTCTAGATCATTTAAAATAAGAGTTTTTAAAAAGTTTTTTCACCCATACAAATGTCAATGAATGACTTAATGTATTGATATGTGGCACTTTTAAACCACCCTTTTCAATCTGATTTATCATGACTGTTCGTTTAATTTTGTCATTTTTACCAAACCATAAGAAATTAAACAATGTAATTTGGAAGGACCAATCGTTCAACATATTTTTAATTTTTGTAAGTTTATTGAGGTAGTTGTTTAAAAAGTTGTCTTTTTCTAAGTTGTATGTTATCCCTAATAGTTTAAAATTGCCTTTGAAGTTCCATATAACTGGTTTCTCAGTATGGATTTTGTCACGACAACCAGTTTTTTGAGCCTATCCATATAATTTGAGTTTTATCGAAGTTTGCTTTTAATCCTGAGCAAAGATAAAACTTATCTACTAACTGAAGTGCAGTTTTTAGCGAAATTTCGTCTCTAGAAATAGAGAGAAGTCATTCGCATATTGATTTAATAAATATTCCGAATCTGTTATTCGAATACCTTTAATAGCAGGGTGATTTTTCAAGGCAGCACTTAAAAACTCAACACATATGACAAAAAGATATGGAGAAAGAGGATCTCCCAGTCGGACATCGCTTTGAATAGGGGAAAAATCGGAACAATGGCCATTATTCAGGACACAACTCTAAACATTATTATAAAATGTATGAAACCAATTTAAAATGGACTCTCCTTAATTAAGAAAACGTAAACATTTTTCCATGAATTTTCATTCCAAAGAGTCAAATACTTTTTTCAAAATCTAGTAAAACAATGAGCCCTGGTATATTATTTGCCTCCCCTTTAAAAATCCTTATTGACTTTCAGATATTAATTGTAAGGGTAATGATTTTATTCGAGTGGCAATAGCTGAGGATGCAATTTTTCCATCCACATTTAATAAAGAGATAGGTCTCCAGTTGTTTAAGTGCGTTTTTTATTTACATTCTTTTGGGAGACAAGTAATGACACCTTGTCTTTGTGTTACTGATAAACATTTAATATGATATCAATAGTTCAATGATTTAACAAGAAAAGAACCAATATCGTTCCAAAAGAATTTATAAAATTCTGCCGTAAAGCCAACAGATCCAGGCGATTTATCATTTTTCATATTTTGTAAAACATTTAAACATTCATGTACACTAAGATGGCCTTCTAATGAATCCCGTTCTTCTTCATTTAGTTTATTTAAAAGTGGATTATTTGTGTAAAAAAAAAAGATTCATCGTGTTTCTGCGATGTAGAAGGTTTAGAACTATAAAGAGTTTCATGAAAGCATTTCTGTTCAGTAACATTTTCTTTTAAGTCAGTTATTTTCTGTCCATCGTTTTTAATAAGTTTTGATATTAATTTTTCTGTATAATGTCTCTTTTCTAAATTGCAAAAATATTTAGTGGATTTTTCTCCTTCGACTTTCCATTTCGCTTTTGTTCTGAAAATAATTCCTCTTATTCGTTCATCGCGAATTGTTTTTAATTCTATCTGTAACTGATCAATTTCATTATTAACTGAGAAATCACCATTGTCTATTAAAACATATAACTTTTTGATTTTAGCTTCTATTTAATTTTTTTTTCATTTTTTTAAAAAAGAAACGAGTGAAATAGTTTTACCTCTAATCATGATCTTAACAGTCTCCCAAAATAGTTGGTCATTTATGCTAAATTCAATTTCTTTCTGTTCATTTTCATTATCCAATCTTTAGTGTTCTATGGTTTCAGCAATAGTTTGTTTGATAGTATTAACATATTCAATGTTTGTTAGTAGACTGTTATTAAATTTCCATGTGACACGGTCTCGTTATTGGTCAATGAATAAAAAATTGACTGAAATTGCTGAATGGTCAGATTTATAAGAAATATCGATTGAACATTTTTTGACACAGTCTTGAAAGTCGGATGACACAAGAAAATAGTATAAACTTGCCATCTTATTAAAAGGGCCTCTCCAAGTATATATTTTAACATTGTCATTAAATATTCTCCAGATATCATGTAAGTCTAAACTTTCCATAATACTTAAAAGTGTTTTATTTGATTTTATGTTATTTTTGTGTTTGTAATTGTATATGTCCATATCATAATTAAGTGGCAAATTCCAGTCCCCACCAATAATATAAGATGTGTTATCAAAGCTTTCAACAACAGTAAAGAAATCATGAAAAAATAGCGGCTTGTCTTCATTTGGTCCATTCACTTCAGCTAAAGTCATTCTTTGCTCCTGAATTGTAATATCTAACACTTTAAAATTTCCCAAATTATCTATGAATATGATTAATTCATTGTTAATTTTGTAACTAAATTTGTTATTTAACAAGATTGCGGTATCCCTTCTTGAGCTTGAGAATGACGAACAATGCCATCACAGCCCCAATCAGTCCTCCATTTGTTTTCTGTCTCTTTACTTGAATGTGTATCAACAAGAAAAGTAATGTCATATCTATCACTATACCTTGAAAAAATTTCCTTCGTCTTTACTTGATCAGAATATAAACCCTTACAATTCATACTTTTAATATCACTCATAATTTAATAAATAGTGTAGGTTAAATGTATAGTTTGTATCGATTTCATGAATATTGAATCTTAAAAGCTTGATGTCACATGATCTGTTTCTGTTTTCTTGATTGTATATAATAACTGTATAAAGAGCGCATTATTTTCTATTGACTAAAATAACAATGTTCAAAATAATGTACACAACAATGTCTGTTTTTCTAATATGTCAACAGCATCTCTTTTTCATCTGTTTCAATCTCTGGCTGTGTTAAACATAGTGATGGACACAGTAAATACTGTTATAGTAACGATTATTGTAATCAAAAATTTAATATTTATTATTTTATCCACATTCAACTATAAATATTGAGTATCTCAATTACCAAAACTTGACATTCAAGCGAAAATAAATTTTATAAGGATCCTAATTCGTGTTTATTCGCACACACCCATTTTTCCAGGGCAGTCATAATGAATAACAATGAATACAATATGTTTTAAATTATGACTTATTAAGTTGAAACATTAAGCTAGCATTATAAAGATGAAAACTTAAGCTAGCATTATAAAGTTAAAATAAACACTGGTATATTCATATGTATAGGTAGTAGAACATGCCATCAAAAGCTGTCATACATTAATTATTGTTTTAACACTCATGCTTTCAACTCTTACTCCCTCTCTTTCACTCTCTTATTTTATTTGATATCACCCAATGTCTCGCATATACTTTACGCAAGCAATGTTTCAAACAAGTTTATGGCAAACTGCAAATGTGTCCATATAAACGAACCTGTGTTTTCTAAACCTATTCTATAATTATTTCATACATGTTATTCGTGTTAAACAAATATAACAAGCTTAATGAGCTTCATTGTAAAAATGATATTATCTGTAATATTAAAAGCGTTGTTTCTGTCTAAGTTGTAAATTATTTGCACACACATGCATGGTGGAATACCAACAATGGAATGTCAATAAAAACAGAACCATGTGACATTTCATGTGTGTATATGCTATTATTATTACAAGTGATTAACATGTTACCTGCCAATTATTAATCGTCAGTGAGAAATCAACCCCTATATACATGTGGTGTTATCACACTGACTTGTCAATTAAAGCACATATTAGAATAGAGTTCTATAATAGACAATATATAAGCACATGTAATCAGTTCTATAAGTATACTATGCCAGTGGCATATTAATAGCATTCAATATCAATTTAGATAACAATTTAAAAAAAAATCCTTATTATTTATCAGTACACCATACACCTGGCCTATTATACTCAGTTACCAAGTAGGTTAACTATTAAATACATTATTCATTAATTATCTTGCAATGTTTCCAAAGTTACAGTACAAATAAATACATAAATACAGTCATTTAATTCAACAACCGATACCTACAATATCCTAGACCTCTTTATTGAGTAGAGATGCAGAAAAAACGAAAACAAAACCGACAAAGTACACAATCGTTGACTTGTACCGCAAGCGCTTTATGACACATATAAGTATTGTGTCAAAATCTAGTACCTCTGAATGGAGACAAATTAGAAATAATTACCAACATGTTATACAATTTTCAGTGATATGACTCAAAAAAGGACACTATGCCCATTACATATTATCTTGATCAACGACTGTGTTTCTTGTAATAATATATCTATATTAAAATAATTGTTAAACGTATGTAACCTAACCTTTATGACGTAAGAGCGAGTCCTTGTCAGTCCTTTTGGGCATTATGGTAAATACACACCTAAAGGTTAGAATGTATGTCAGGATGCTATATTTAGTACACGAGTACCAGTGCATACAATCACGTGGTTTTGTTTTGTTTACATGTTGTAATCAGCCATGTGCAGATATCGGTTGTGGGCAATAGTTTATATTTAGAGACAGGAACAGTAGATATACATTTAAATATTTAAATACCCTGAAAAAATATGCAAAATATAGACTACACGGGGGAGGCTTGGTGTATTTAAGGTTTACATATATTGTAAAGGGCAATGGACTTGCGAAAGGTAAGGAAGCAACGCATATATAATAATTATGCTTGTTTAACAATAAAAAACAATTCCAATCACTGTTCGTATAGTCCAAAACACTGTTGTCTCATCATATCATATGTGTGTCCCATAGTAGTGACATGCAGTTCCCGTTGCTTCTGGTTACTGTCTATGACTGAGTGTTCACTTGTTGAACGTTTTCAGATCCACAAACGGGGACTCACGGAGATAGACTAACTTATGACATCGTTTTTTCTCACTGGACATGTTCCCTCTTCTCTTGAGAAGTTAAGCCCTGCGCTTTGCAATCTCTGGTGGCAGATCCGGGACAACGCTCAATCCAGATCCGGCTTTCAGATTACACATGACACAGTCTAACTCCAAATCCCGCTCGATGAGATTACTGAATATGACTATAATGTTCCGCCAATTATGCTCGCCTGATGGTATTCGATGAAATGCCTGGAAAGTCATGGCTCTGGCCAGTTCCTTGTCGATGTGCAGGGACTCAAACAAGAACGCTCTGAACTGATGATCTGTTGTTGTGGCGGGCTCTCTGTCTCCTCACTACACCTCTTATGACAAGGTTCCATTTCCTACTCCATAGTTCCAATTTAAGCATCTCGTTTTTCATTTCCTCAAACTGCGATTCAAAATTTGGAATCGTTTTTTCTTGAATTGTCCGAAATTCGTCAACCTTTGCTCGCACCGTTTCAATGGTTTTCTTCAGAGGGGCCAACTTAGTAGCCATTTGACTTTCTAGAGACATGTGCAACTTAGCAGCTAGTTAAAGAAGTTTGCTCACATGCTTGAGCCAAAGGCGTTTTCTATCAATAATGATACTTTGAAGGGATAACGTTTGGTATATTTTGTGTTTTTTTAGTCTTTTTTCCGAAAGGTCTAATGTAGCCATGTAACATTTGATTGACAGCAGGTTGACTGTGTATTGGAAATTGTCGTTATGTTACATACGTCAGGCATACTTCAGGCATATGGTATCGGAAATTGTCAGAAATTGTCATTATTGTACATACGTCAGGCATACTTCAGGAATGCAGTTGTAAGGTTTAAAATACTTGCAGAACAATCGCAAATCTTTAATATTATATACAACATGCATAATGATATGTAACTGTACAGAATTGTCATGATGAAGAAAAAACCACAATCAATGAAACCAAAGTGACATGTATTTTTTCAGGCTACAAACCATTAAATTAGAAGTTAGCAGGTTTTACATATATATTACAACAGATTAAACACAGATTAACAATTAGCTCACGCACAGATGATAACTCTGTTCCTTCTATTTTACGAAGTGTTCAAAGACCTTTTGATAGTTCACCTGGTTTTTACGCGCGGTTTAGGAAGCTACCGGCAATGAGCAAGTCTATACATCAGCATAAGAATACCATGTATCAACTATGTACTATTAGGCTATATAGGCCCGGACTTGTTCATCAATTTGAAAAATTAAAAAACAGAAAAGTAAAAAAATGCAATAAAATTAAATGCAATTAACTGGGATTAAACATATTGAAACATGAAATTTTGATTTTATTGTGAGGTTCGAAATTTTAATCTGCTCCGAATGGAGGTAATTAACGTTGTTAAATATAGAACAAATAAAGAAGATGAATCATTGTTTGTTATACAACTAATGGTATGATGCACCATAACAATAATAGATTGATAAAGCGTATACGTTTCTTCTTTTAGGGAGAACATTATATAGAGTAAAATGTTCAGTCAAAGTAGCTTCAAAAATTACCTCCGACTCCGTTTTGCATACAGTCGCAACAACAGTAGTGACTACTCCGTTGTGAGTTCGTATGTTTTTACAGACGTCGGTCTCCGTGATCAGGGGATCTGGAATTCGTTGAATGTTTATATTTTTCAGATCAGGAAAATGTCGTTCTGACACGATGATTTGACCGAGTCCAAAGGTGGGAAATGTTATTGTCTCAATCATTGGCTGAATTTGAACGCTGTCATAATTGACATTGCCTTTATAATTGCAGATCAGTTCAATTGAATCTTTCAGCAGACATTCGCTTTGGTTTATTTGTCGTAAACCGTATAGTACTGGCAACATCGCGAGCAAAACTCCCAGCATCACTAGGCTTTCGGCATCCATTGTTTGTCGCTGTTGTAGAGACTAACTCACCTGCAAAGAGATATAAAAGTGGAAGTATTCAAGGACTACAGTCAATCAAACACACGCGCGGAAACACAAATTAAATTAATCGTATCGGTATATAGTTCTATATAGATTGTCACCGAAACAACATAACGCATTACAAATTCAGATAATTAAAACATTTATTAAATAACCTGGTTTTGTAATATACAAGAACAAAAATTGCTACAGAATATCAATTCGCCTAAGTATTTGGTAATATTAAAAGAGATAAGTAATTGTGTGGTAAACCGAATTGTTCATACTGTTGTCGAAGCCATCATTAAACTATTGGGTTCCCAAGGCTTGGTTTTCCAAGGCCCTTGTGATTCGTTTTTCCTGTCTAGTAATAGTACGTTACTATACGTAACAGGGACTGAACATTCGTAGGCATATTTTGAAGCTTTCACTGTCTAGGATTGACTTTATATTCCGATTTGAATTATGAAATATTCTTTCTTAAAATATGTTCATCGACTTGTGACGTGAATGTTACTTTTCCTGTTCGATTTTTATATCTACTTGAACCATAACACCATATCGAAAGCATGGAGGTAAGAAGAATTTGAAGAAAAAGTCAACAAGTTTAGAAGATATTATTTTTCTTCGCGAGACCGAGAGACACGAATAAAGTTCATTAATAAATGCATACCAATGTTGTGATAAATTATATCCGTTTCGGTTGAATAGGTAGATTTAATTTATATGATGAAGAACTTGGAATACTTGTAATACCTCGATCATAGCTGTCTTTAGTCAAGCAGAATTAAACATTACAGACAATGATTAACCCTTTGAAGAACTTCGTGAACCCTAAAGTTTAGCCTTAATAAATTCGTTATATTTGCTCATATAAATACAAGAGGCCCTAGAAGACCTGGATCGTTACACTTGCTGTACACATTTGGTAGAATTCAAGTAAAAACAAAGTTTCCATGCTCTGAACAAGAGGGACAACATGGCCTTGAATCGATTGCTAAACAAGCTTATAATTTCATAACAGAATGAGATCGGGCACGCAGTCGATGGCGCGCCATCGTATATTCCTACGCCCGCCTTAAAGTGTTCAGGCCCAGAAAGTGTATATATGGTTATAGGTTGGGGATATCAAAGGTTTATAATTTATAACCCTTGGGGAAAAAGCTGGTTGGATGGTTGTTTCCGTCTGTTTATGTCCAATAAGAGTGTGTATATGGTTGTAGAGTGGGGATTTCATATTTTCCAAGTTACGACGCAGGGTTATGTCCCCAGGGCCGATACTGGTTGGATGGTTCTATCCGTCTGTTCATGCCCAGTAAGTGTATATATGGTTGGGATGTCAACGGTTTCCAAGTTATGACCCATGAGCTATTTTTCCAGAGGAGGGGAGGGAACCTTATATGTGTACCTATATGAATGGCTTCAGTGTGTTGCCTGTTCTCCTAGGTGCTGCTTTATGTTCCTGTTAAATGCTTATTTTATGTTAGTATGCTTCTACGTCATTACTTTAAATAAAGTAATAGTATGTGTGTGTGTATGTTTGCGCGCGTACGTGCCTGCGTGTGTGTACGTGCGTGCGCAATTACCTTGATTTGCATGTTGTATTGTCTCATTGTGCTTTTTATCTGGCCATAAAGTTAGTCGATGATTCATGTTTACATATTCCATTCCATGAATAATATCAAGTGTATATATATATATATATATATTCTATAAATAGTTCACTTGTCCATAGTCATATCTAGCTAGAGAGATAAAAGCGAGATATTATATTGCCCTGTATTCAGGGGAGATAACATGAATAGCATACATGTTTACAATTCTAGCAGCATGTCATGTTAGAATAACTTTTTATGTTTAACATAGAAACTATGAAAAGCATATAAAGTCACATTATAATAGGGAAATCAATAATGTCTATTAATGGAGTAGATGGAGAACTTACATGTATATACAAAGTTAGAGAACTTATATGCAAAGTGGGAATCTTATAAATAAATAATAACAAATGATGAATTCGTCAAGTCAACTTAGATATTTCTTGAAGTCAGGTCTACCCAATGTTTTATTTTGTGTGTGATCTTTTTTTTTCATTTTGTTTATAGAATTAAGTAAAGTCATGTATTTTTACCATTGCTTTTCAAAAATGTCTTGTTTCATATTCTTGCAGGCTATACATTTCACATTTAAACAGTATTTAAATGAGTTTTTGTTTTTAATGTTAAAGTAGGATTAGCGTTTTTCATTTTTTTTTGTTAAATATACATTTTCTGACAGTAAGGAGGAGTTTATTTAAAACATCCAAAGATGATGTCAGTTAGTGACCGTACTGTAGTAATGTCCTTACATTGATTATGAAAGAAATTTGCAAATGCTTGCCAAATATCTTTTACTACATTATATTCATAGAGTAGGTATTTTATTGTTTCTATATCTTCATTGCAAAAAAACAAAGATATCGGTATTGGAAATATTCATTTTTTTTAATTAATTAGTTTGTTCCCAAAATTTTATGATTTATTCTAAACTGCAACCATTGCAGATTTGAGGCTTTTGTCGACTTGAAAGTGGATGAAATATTTTAGACCAGTATATATATTCTGTAATATGCAAATTATTTATCCATTGTCTTGTTAACTCGGATTGGATAGCACTGCATCATAAATGGATCTGCATCCTTTTTCATCTTTAGGAATTATTTCTATATGAAACGATATTATAGGAGTTGGACTATTGCTCGAGAAATGTGGGAGGTTAAATTTATTTAGGTAGCTTTTGACTGATACCACTATTTCGTCATATTCCTTAATACATGTTTGTGGATTATGCCATAAAGTGACACAATGAAATTTACTTCATGATTTTGGATCAGACCTATATGCAAACTGTTTATAGCTGATAAAGATATCATTCCAGAATTGATTATGTATTTTATTTATATGTCTGGATAGATAATCAGCACCAAAAAAAGGAGAATTTTAAAATACATGAATACAATTCATTGAACATATTCATAGATGTTTTTTACTGATAAAAAATTTCTGATCCAAGTAAGTTTGAATAAATAAAAAATATGTCCAAATCCAACATTCGAAGACCACCTTGTGAGTAATTACGACAGATATTTTCCATCCCACAACAAGTTTAATTATTTTTTTTGAATTCTTGAATCTTATTTGCCTTCGGATTTGGTAATTTATAAAAGTTAAAATAAGACGGTTGATTTTGGTCAAAGCTAAGCTCTTTATTACTGTAAATGTTCCAATAGGTGTTAGTATTCGCCATAAAAACTTGTAAAATTCCGCGGTAAAGCCACTTAAGCCAGGACTTTTAAAATTAAACATTCGCTTAAGTTAAGTTGCTTAACATTTCTTCATGCGTAAGAGGACCCTCAAGCAGATTGTTTTCCTCTGTTAGTTTTAGATAATATTTTCGTCAGGTATGGTACCACCGTTTATAGACAAATTGTTGGTATCCCTATGGGTACGAACTGTGCACCACTTGTCGCAGATTTGTTTTTATTTTGCTATGAAAGGGATTTCATAGTTGTCTTTCACCAGATACCCAGGCAGATGTTATTGAAGCTTTTAATGACACCTCTCGGTATCTGGATGACATACTGAACATTGACAACCCTTTCTTTCTAACTATAGTTCATAATATTTATCCTAAAGAACTTCGGCTTAATAAAGAAAATATATCTGATAATAACGCTTCTTTTCTTGATTTAGATCTCTCGATTGAAAATGGTAAAATAATTAGCAAAATCTATGACAAGAGAGATGATTTTAATTTTGACATTGTTAATTATCCCCACTTGGATGGGGATGTTCCCCGAGCAACTTCTTATGGGGTTTATCTGTCTCAACTTATTCGTTTTTCTAGAGCTTTTACTCGAGTTGAGGACTTTAATATGCGTAATCTTTGTATAACTAAAAAGTTACTCAATCAGGGTTACCGTTACCATAAACTTCGTAAAACCTTTGCACACTTTTATTATCGTAACCCTGATCTTCTTTCCAAATATAAATGTAATTTAAGGACTCTTCTGCGACAAGGACTATCACAACCTGACTTCTATGGTGATGTGATTTATAAACTTCGTAAGATTCTTGGTCATGATCATTTTCATACTATTTTTGTTAAACTTGTTAAAAAGTTTATCAAAAGAGGTTATGACCCTATCATTTTGCAACGTACTGCATGCTTGGTGGTGGACCATTTTACAGTTCGCCACTATGCTTTTCTCTTTAATTGTACGATGACCGGACAGGCTGTGGACCCTATGATGACGCCTACCTAAAGCCCATTGGGACGGTGGCGTTTGATGTTTGTCCATGATCTTTCTTGTCGTGCCCTTAATGGTGTATTCTCTTACTGCTCTGGCTTCTGCCAAGTCACTGAGTACCTTCATCGTGGCTTTCTAGGCTATTGTTTTTTTGTATTATATTTACACGAGCATATTTGTGTTTTACTTATATTGCCTACTGATGCTGCCTTGTTGGTTAGAGATTAAATCATGGCGGGGATTTTTTTATTTACACTGTCCTGTTTTAATGGATGACAGTAGGATAAGTGTGAAGTTTGGTGCACCCTAGAACCGGTTTAAACCCCCAGTGGCCTTCATTGCCACTGACCGTTCCAAGGCGGTAGCCATATTGTCAACCCTTTTGTGTTTGTGATCTCATTTGCATTTATTATTACTTTTGCTTTCTTTTTTGTCTTTTGCGTGTATGTTTCTGTGTTATGTGGTTGACTGTCCTCCTTGAATGCTACTTTCCCTGTCCGATCTTTTTATATTTCTTTAGAGTTATTGCCCCTTGTAATTGTACACTTAGAATGTTTGTCGAGAACATAACTTTAAAACTACTAATGTGACTGCAGAGAAAATTCACACAGAGATAGAGGATAATGAGAGAAAGTGCACAGTGCAAAAACATAACTCTGACATCATTCAACTTAGAGTTATTGCCCTTTGTAATTTTACACGTTGAATTCATGTCCGGAGCATAACTTTGAAACTACTGATGGGACTGCAGATTGAAAACTGCTGGATGATACAAGTTGAGGATATATTTCGGGGAGCATCCATGACTTTTTCATTTCTGTGTTAAAATTCATGACAAAAAACGGCGGAATACAACAATACGTAAAAGGTCCAGGTCATACTGTGGGTTCACAGGTCATATTAATAACTAACTCCGAACAGAAAAATAAGTAACTGTGAGCTTGACTTATGACATCATTAACGTGTTGCATACATCGACGTCATCCGTCGATATAGTTCAATAAAGCGAATAATTTAGGTTAAAATTAAACATAATCTGATTGGAAATCTAATAAATACATATTTAATATTTAACTGTTGTGATTGTATGGAAATCCTTCACTCTATGGTAGGCGTGTGTTGTTTTTTCACTCACTTGTTTACGCTTGTTTGGGAAAATAATCACATGCCTATCATCTAATGAAGGAATTCCCTATAATCAATCCCAGCAGTTAAATAAACTCTTTTTATTACTTTTGCCTTTTCGTTTGTCTGTTTGCGTGTTTGTTTTTTTGTTTTGTGGTTGACTGTCGTCCTTGAATGCTGCTTTCCCTGTCCGATATTTTTATCCTTCTTGGTATGTGCATGTAAGACAGATTATCTTTAAGATTTCCATGATTGGTTTCAGGATAAGAATATAGTTGTTTGTAGAATTATCTTGTTTATTTTAAAAAAAATAATTGAGATTTAAGAAGTATATTATCTTTTGTTTTTAACATAATCATTGACTTAGCAATAAATTTCCTGTTTCCTAGATTACATCAATATCTACTTGTTTTTTTCCCTTCCTGAACCCATTTTGCCCTAGATCTTATTTTGGTTCCCTCTAATTTGTTATCCCTATTTTCATAAAGTGTATTCCTCTTATTTTCTATTAAGTCATGTTCTCATATTATTAATATTGTTTCTTTTTTTAAATGTTGAATTTCATTTAGAAGAGTCTGTTCTTTATTACTTGTTGTTTTTTTATAAGAAGAGTATGCTATGCTTTTCCCCCTAATTTCCATTAGCAAAACATCAAAGAAATGTTGGTCATGTATATCAAGTTGTAAAGCTGCCGCATTAATTGATTTGATGTCAACTAACTGCTCCTCTTTTGCGTGTTTAATAAAAAAAAAATTATCAGTGTTTTAACTCTTCAAAATAATTTGCATCTTTTAAAAGGGAGTGTGATAATTTTTTCAGTTTTTCAGTTGCCTTTATTAAAGTTGTTAAAATCTAGTTTTAAAAGAATTATTGAGTGGTCAGATTTATAGCCTGGCAGGATTTATTTTCATCAATATACGTATTAATAGTATCTGATATAACAAAAATATAGTCTAGCTCTCTTAGTATGTGTTCTAAACCAATTAAATTCCAAATGTTGATCACACCAACAATCTATTAAGCTACATTCAACACTTGTTTCAATCACTGCATCTTATGTATTTGGATTATTAACATTAACATAATCGAAACATAGAGGATCTTACATGAGTGACTGTGTATTATTGATTTTAAATTGTAAGGGAAATCATGAGATCGTTTCGTTGTTTACATAACGTCGCTACGTTACGCGGCTGTTAATGCGTTCGTCCTATAAATAATACGACACATTAAAATTAAATTTAACGTTACTAATATGCGTTTTATGAAGTAAGATTTCAAATAATGATAAATAGGTTTCCGAACGTATCGTATGATATACCATGCAAACAATTGGGATTAAATATTTTACTGTAAACAAATACAGTGATTCGGTCCTCATTTGCATCTGTAATAATAACGTCATGGCTTTATTGCACTCCCAGAAGTCATGTTATGTGATAAAATCTATTTGAGGATTCTATTATTGAAGGATATACACTGGATGTAATATTGTTTTTAAGTGTACGATAAAAGTTTAGATCGTCTCTATTAGGACCATACATCTTTATTATATCTACCCATTTCCCATCAATTGAGACATCAACAATTAGTTTATTTCCATCCTCATCTTTCATATCTGAAAGTACTTTCAGTTTAAAATTGTTGTTAAAAAGAATACATGTAGCAACTCCTCTTGCCGGCTTGAACAATTACTAAAGTATCAGTCATATCCCCATTGAACTTGAATACAGTTCTTTTCCATGTAAAACAATTAGTGAATTAATAACACATTTAAACTGACAGACGTTTTATTGCGATAGCGTATTCTAAAATTAGAATTACGAATATATAACACGCTTGATACACATTTAAATTGTATACAGTTAAAACGACACACGGTTTATTGTCATGGTGAGTTCTAAAATTAGAATTGGGTTTTCCTTCGTTATATCTTTAGAACCATAGGTGCATGCGTATTTTAATCCTGACTACGTCTATATCAAAACATATGTTGTATCGTATGGTTTATTCTATGACATTCTAAGTTCCATTAACTTTTGAGATATACCTTCCCATCGCCTATGGCTTGTGAGGCCCTCACAGGGGTCGTCCATGTTCCCTTGTTCCCTGAAAATATGAAACAATGTTCCCTTGTTCCCCACAAATATTTTGCTTTGTTCCCCAAAAATAGTTTTCCAATGTTCCCTTGTTTCTCAAAAATATTACCAATAACAGACAATGTTCCCTTGTTCCCCCTCAAAAAATGACCATGTTCCCTTGTTCCCCAACACCCTAGGTAGACCCTCGATTGTGCTAAAAACCCTTTTCCATTGCTGGTCCAAAACTCTCTCTCACATTTCTGGGTTAAGAACTAAATTAACACACATTTATTATAATAATACTTGTCGTGAACACAGCATTCATCCCCACGTTGTTTGGATTAACAAAGTAACAAATATTTCTATACATATATCGGTGGTACATTCTCAAATACTTTAAGTGTCTTACTTTAATTTCGAATAGGTGGTTCCACTACTCCAGTCTCTAACGTTTTTGAGTATTGTGTACGCCGGCTTCATAACGTCTGCTCCTAACTTAATTCTATTTAGTTTATTTCGCCCTTTGTGTTCTCGTTTAGGGTAAACTATTTGTTACAAAGAAACTGGGATCATACGCCCTGGTCTGAAAATGACTCATTGAAGGTTTCATTGTTTACCGTCATATGCATAACATTTTCGGGATGGTTCATATTTTTTCGGTGTAAATAACAGCATTGTAAATATCATGCAGTGCGAGTAATTAAAGAAAACAGCATTGTAAATAGCATGCAGTACGAGTAAATGTAAAATGCAGCATTGTAAATAGCATGCAGTACGAGTAAGTGTAAATAGCAGCATTGTAAATAGAATGCAGTACGAGTAAGTGTAAATAGAAGCATTGTAAATAGCATGCAGTACGAGTAAGTGTAAACAGTAGCATTGTAAATAGCATGCAGTACGAGTAAGTGTAAACAGTAGCATTGTAAATAGCATGCAGTACGAGTAAGTGTAAATAGCAGCATTGTAAATAGCATGCAGTACGAGTTATTGTAGAAAACAGCATTGTAAATTCCATGCGGTACATGTTATTGTAGAAAGCAGCATTGTAAATTAAATTCAGTACGAGTAAATGTAAAATGCAGCATTGTAAATAGCATGCAGTACGAGTAAGTGTAAATTGTAAATAGAATGCAGTACGAGTAAGTGTAAATAGCAGCATTGTAAATAGCATGCAGTACGAGTAAGTGTAAATAGCAGCATTGTAAATAGCATGCAGTACGAGTTATTGTAGAAAACAGCATTGTAAATTCCATGCGGTACATGTTATTGTAGAAAGCAGCATTGTAAATTAAATTCAGTACGAGTAAATGTAAAATGCAGCATTGTAAATAGCATGCAGTACGAGTAAGTGTAAATTGTAAATAGAATGCAGTACGAGTAAGTGTAAATAGCAGCATTGTAAATAGCATGCAGTACGAGTAAGTGTAAATAGCAGCATTGTAAATAGCATGCAGTACGAGTTATTGTAGAAAACAGCATTGTAAATTCCATGCGGTACATGTTATTGTAGAAAGCAGCATTGTAAATTAAATTCAGTACGAGTAAATGTAAAATGCAGCATTATAAATAGCATGCAGTAAGAGTAAGTGTAAATTGTAAATAGAATGAAGTACGAGTAAGTGTAAATAGCAGCATTGTAAATAACATGCAGTACGAGTAAGTGTAAACAGTAGCATTGTAAATAGCATGCAGTACGAGTAAGTGTAAATAGCAGCATTGTAAATAGCATGCAGTACGAGTAAGTGTAAATAGCAGCATTGTAAATAGAATGCAGTACGAGTAAGTGTAAATAGCAGCATTGTAAATAGCATGCAGTACGAGTAAGTGTAAATAGCAGCATTGTAAATAGAATGCAGTACGAGTAAGTGTAAATAGCAGCATTGTAAATAGCATGCAGTACGAGTAAGTGTAAATAGCAGCATTGTAAATAGAATGCAGTACGAGTAAGTGTAAATTGTAAATAGAATACAGTACGAGTAAGTGTAAATAGCAGCATTGTAAATAGCATGCAGTACGAGTAAGTGTAAATTGTAAATAGCATGAAGGACGAGAAAGTGTAAATAGCAGCATTGTAAATAGCATGCAGTACGAGTTATTGTAGAAAACAGCATTGTAAATTCCATGCGGTACATGTTATTGTAGAAAGCAGCATTGTAAATTAAATTCCATGCGGTACGAGTAGTTGTTGAAAACAGCATTATGAATACATACAGTACGAGTAATTGTAGAAAAAAGCATTGTAAATATCATGTGGTACGAGCTATTGTAGAAAGCAGTAGCATTTTAAATAGCATGCAGTACGAGTAAGTGTAAATAGCAGCATTGTAAATAGCATGCAGTACAAGTTATTGTAGTAAACAGCATTGTAAATTCCATGCGGTACAAGTTATTGTAGAAAGCAGCATTGTAAATTAAATTCCATGCGGTACGAGTAGTTGTTGAAAACAGCATTATGAATACATACAGTACGAGTAATTGTAGAAAAAAGCATTGTAAATATCATGTGGTACGAGCTATTGTAGAAAGCAGCATTGTAAATACCATGCGGAACGAGTAATTGTAGAAAGCAGCATTGTAAATATCATGCGGTACAAGTTATTGTAGAAAACACAGCATTGTAAATATCATGCGGAACGAGTAATTGTAAATAGTAGCATTGTAAATATCATGCGTTAATATGTACCTCCAAGTTTACATTTCCATGCAAAGTTGACCTCATATCCTAAGTCTCTCGCGTAGACCTGGGTTTCCAGAAACTGTAAATTCCGTATACACACATGCACTTGATTAGTCACTACGATCAGTCATATGTCCTTATATATTTAAAAAGCTATGTATGCTGATTAAAGCATAAAATGATGCAGCAAACAAAGTATTTCGAATTCTCATAACTTAGTCGATAACACTATCAATATAATATAACAAATGCTTCACAATTGTTATTTTCAAATTTCGTTAAAGCTATGTACCTTTAATAACTGCACATATGCATATCACCGATACGAAACGGTGTTAACGATTAATTTTACATTACAGATAGTACAGATAATACACACATAGACATTTGTCAAAACTTGTTTAAAACTCCGGAAATACAAATAAGTAAAATCAATTTCCAAATAAGTTGCTTCAATTAACTAGTGTGGAAATTCACGCGATCCTTATTGTCTGGATAAACGCCATTATGAATTTAAACACAATCTTATTTCGTATAAACGTTGTTGCTGTTTTGAGTACCGAAACTGGACTTTAATAGATACATATTTCTTATACACGTAATAACTTCTAATACCTAATCAAAATATAACCTAACAAATGAAGATATGTTAATGTAACATACACAAGTATAAACGATATAGTGCATGCTTACCAAAACGTGTAATATATTCTTCGAGTGTAATCAAAAATTTAAACCAAGATATGAATAAATATGGAACAATTTATGACAGTATGTGGTAAGATTTACCTGGTCTACACCTAGTCATTTAAGATAAAAAAACACTTTTCTATGCGGGATTCCACTGATTAAAAATAGAGCATGGTATTCCAACTTGTTTACAAGGCTAACATAGATTATACAGCATTAGGGACCAGGCAATATTTATCCGGGAGTTGGGACCGGTGCAAATAAAAATGTTATATAAAAAAAAAAGTACGTCCCATGGCAAGCAAACGAAAATAAGATATTGTCCCATGGTTTGTCGCGACAAAAAAAGTACCTGTCCCATGCCATTTTGCACCATTCCCAATGCCCAGATAAATATTGCCTGGTCCATAAGCACCCTCCAAATGAGGTTTGCTGCAAGCTTGTAAGCGAACAATTTTGTTCACCATAACAATTCTTAATTGTTCGCCAATGTTCGCCACTAGCGGTGACGTTGCCGCAAACATTATGGTAATCTTTGGCGAATTGTTTGCCGCAAAGTCGCCAAAAAGCTATACATTCGCTAGAAACATTTATTTATTTATTTGGAACTTTCTCCATAACATCACCACAAACTTACTTGCATGTTTTTTTTGTTCGCCACAACATTGAGACAAAAATCCGATTTTTTTTTATTGCACGCCGTAACATCACCACAACCTTTTAAATTCAGATTTGCCGTTTGTTGATTCGCAGAACATCATGACAAACTTTTCCATTTTGATCTGCTGTATCTGTAGACTCTGTTAGCCAAATCATCATCGCAAAACTTAGATTTTATACAGAATCTTATTATTTCCAGTTACTTACTACTAAAGTGAAACGTTATGTCAAAGGACGTACGACTTGAACAAGTAATTTAGCCAAGCGTACTTTTTTTCGTGGAACCTTATTTTTAAACATTTATTTAATTGTGTTCATTGCAAGAACATTTTTAAATTCCAAACCATGATACATGTAACTCCGACATTTAAAACCAGAACAATTAAAATTGTATTCCAAGTGCAATATAATATGGTCAGTATGATCTCAAGAGGTAGATATGTGTATAAATACGTTTGTTGGTTTGTCTAGGGTCTGGTGCTGATTCTAAGATATACAGGCACCATTGGTGCCTATTGGACTACTACAGTTAGTGATATGTCCATGAAAATGGGAGTAATGCACAAATGGCAGCACAGGACATCTCCATGAAAATGGAAGTAATGCAGAAATGACAGTGCTCAACACCTCCATGAAAATGAGAGTAATGCAGAAATAACAGCGCTCGACATCTCCATTAAAACGAGAGTAATGCAAAATGACAGCGTTCGACATCTCCATGAAAATGGGAGTATTGCAGAAATGGCAGTGCTCAACATCTCCATGAAAATGAGAGAAATGCAGAAATGACAGTGCTCAACATCTCCATGAAAATGAGAGTAATGCAGAATGACAGCGTTCGATATCTCCATGAAAATGGGAGTAATGCAAAAATGACAGCGTTCGACATCTCCATGAAAATCAGAGTAATGCAGCGCCGATATCTCCATGAAAATTAAAGTAATGAAGAAATGACAGAGCTCGACAATTCCATGAAAATCAGAGTAATGCAGAAATGACAGTGATCGACATCTCCATGAAAATAAATAATGCAAATATGACAATGTTCGACATCTTCATAAAAATGGGAGTAAGGCATAAATGACTGCACTCGACATCTCCATATAATGCAGAAATAGATAATGAAAATAAATAATGCAAAAATGACAGCGTTCAACATCTTCATAAAAATGGGAGTAATGCAGAAATGGCAACAATCGACAACTTCATGAAAATTAGAGTAATATGACAGTAAATGAGAGTAATGCAGAAATGACAGCGCCGATATCTCCATGAAAATTTGAGTAATGCATAAATGACAGTGCTCGACATCTTCATGAAAATGAGAGTAATGCAGAAATGACAGTGCTCTACAGTACTCGATATCTCCAAGAAAATGAGAGTAATGCAGAAATGACAGCGCCGATATCTCCATGAAAATTTGAGTAATGCATAAATGACAGTGCTCGACATCTTCATGAAAATTGGAGTAACGCAGAAATGACGGCGCCGATATCTCCATGAAAATTTGAGTAATGCATAAATGACAGTGCTCGACATCTTCATGAAAATTTGAGTAATGCAGAAATGACAGCGCCGATATCTCCATGAAAATTTGAGTAATGCATAAATGACAGTGCTCGACATCTTCATGAAAATTGGAGTAATGCAGAAATGACAGCGTTAGACATTTCCATGAAAATGTGAGTAATGCAGAAATGACAGTGCTCAACAGTACTCGACTTCTCCATGCAAATGAGAGTAATGCAAAAATGACAGCGTTCGACATTTTCTTAAAAATGTGAGTAATGCAGAAATGACTGCACTTGATATCTCCATGAAAATGTGAATAATGCAGAAATGACAACACTCGACAAATCCATGCAAATTAGAGTAATGCTAGTCCTCAACAGTGCTCGATATTTCCATGCAAATGAGAATAATGTAGGAATGACTGCACTCGACATCTCCATGCAAATGGGAGTAATGTAGGAATGACATCACTCAACATCTCATTGCAAATGGGAGTAATGTAGAAATGACAGCGCTCGACATCTCTATTAAAATGGGAGTAATGTGGAATGACAGCGCTCAACATCTCCATGAAAATGAGAGTAATTCAGAAATGACAGTGATCGACATCTTCATTAAAATGGGAGTAATGTAGGAATGACAGCACTTGACAACTCCATGAAAATTAGTGTAATTTGACAGTACTCAACAGCGCTCGATATCTCCATGAAAATGAGAGTAATGCAGAAATGACAGTGCCCGACATCTCCATAAAAAGAGAGTAATTCAGAAGTGACAACGCCGATATCTCCATGAAAATTTGAGTAATGCAGAAATGACAGTGCTCGACATCTTCATGAAAATAAGAGTAATGCAAAAATGACAGCGCTCGACATCTCCATGAAAATGTGAGTATTGCAGAAATGACAGTGCTCAACAGTACTCGACATCTCCATGCAAAAATGACAGCGTTCGACATCTTCATAAAAATGGGAGCAATGCAGAAATTAATGCACTCGACAACTCCATGAAAATTAGAGTAATGCCAGTACTCAACAGTGCTCGATATCTCCATGCAAATGAGAGTAATGCATAAATGACAGTGCTCGACTTATCCATGCAAATGGGAGTAATGTAGGAATGACAGCACTCAACATCTCAATGCAAATGGGAGTAATGTAGGAATTACAGCACTCGACATCTCTATTAAAATGGGAGTAATGCGGAGTGACAGCGCTCAACATCTCCATGAAAATTAGATTAATGCAGAAATGACAGTGATCGACATCTCCAATAAAATGGAAGTAATGTAGGAATGACAGCACTCGACATCTCCATTAAAATGAGAGTTATGCAGAAATGATAGTGTTCGACATCTCCATGAAAATGGGAGTAATGCAGGAATGACAGCGCTCGACATCTCCATTAAAATGGGAGTAATGCAGGAATGACAGCGCTCGACAACTTCATGAAAACGAGAGTATTGCAGAAATGACAGATTTTAATTTTGAGAGGATTTTTTTTAAATAGTGTCAGTTTATTCAAATTGTGTCGATTTATTTTATTTAATAAATATAGTGAATTTATTTAAATTGTTGCACATTTAGTAAAATGAAAGTCCGTTTATTTATAATTCACAAACAATTATTTAAATCAAAACCATTTAGTTAAGTCGTACAGGGTTCCGGAAATACGGTTGCCCGACGCCCCGGGCAAGTGGATTTTGGGTGCGGGCAAGTGACCTTCGCAAATCTGGTTGCCCGCCACTTTTCCGACGGACATTTCCATTCCAGACCAAGTCAAGTGGCAAACTAGCCATATCAGAATTTCATTTTGATAACTGAATAAAACTGGCCGCTGTTTTTCGCCGCTAGCGATTGTTAATAAGATCAAACAACTTTCGGTACAATCAACAATCTCGCCTCAGATCTTAATTTGCGGCACTATTTCAGTAAATAACTAATTAATCCACACGCGCATTTCACAACGTTTGAAAACAACACCGTATCACAATATCCTGACACGACCGTCAGACCTGTGTCCATCGGCCAATGAAATCGCGGCAATCATATCCGTGACCTTCCAACCATAAACATAGCTACTTTCAGAAATCGTTTCACAAAATAATCTCTGAACGTCATTTGGACATTCCATCAGTCAAATCAGAAAACTCTTTCTTAATTTGCAAATTTAATTTGTCAAAATCAGGATTGACAGACCCGCGTGACGTTATGTTTTTGTTTAGATAATCTTGCCAAAGATTTTTTCGAAAGTACATTTTCTTTTACTCGAAGCACTCGTTTATCAATGCGATTTTATGAGGTATTTGGTGTATTTCATTGATATAGTCTGTATTTAAACGTATATGGAAGTGCATACTACGACGTCTGGATATATTTAAATCGTGAGGATATAATCTAAATCGTGTTGATTTATTTAAATCGTGTCATTTTATGTAAATCGTGTAAATTTATTTAAATATGGTACAATCCATGTTAAATAGTGAAAAAAAAAATGTTTTCGAGCTAAATATTTAATTGTTTTTACAAACGGCGCACCATTGTTCTATTCATAATATCAGTCCATTATTTATTTTGAAAAACAACACAAGAACATTGCAGAGAAAAAATTGATGCAAATGAAGTTTGCTGCAAAGTGTTTTACTATGTAAATGAGGTCTGCGGCAAAGTAGGAGCAAACATCGCCAAAACATCGCCAGAAGATTACAGCTAAAAGTGGTAAGCAAATGAAGTGTGCTGAGAAGTTGCCGCACACGTTTACTATGCAAATAAGGTCTGCGGCAAAGTTGCGGTGAACATCACCAGAACCTCATTTGCATATTTGTTTGCTGCAACTTTGCCGCATACTTCACTTGCATGGTAAAAGTGTACCGCAACTTCGCCGCAAACTTGTCTGCCACAGATTTGCAGCAATGTTTCCTGCAGAGTTGCAGCAAACAGTCGCCAGTGGTAAGGGGGCCTTTTATGGTCTAAGATAACTTCTTCAATATTTGTTTAAATTTGTTTTGGGGGGAAAGAATTTGACTTTAAAAAAAAGTGTACGTCCCATGGCAAGCTAGCGGAAAAAAAGTATTGTCCCATGGTTTGTCGCGACAAACAAAGTACCTGTCCCATGCCATTTTGCACCGGTCCCAACCCCCCAATAAATATTGCCTGATCCCTTTTTCATGAGAGATCCAATGACACGCTCCATTTAGATAGCAATTTTAAAAATAGACCATAGGTATTCCAAATAATGTATAAGGCTAATAATAGATCAGCGTTATTCCATGTTAAAACGGCACAGTCCAGACAAAAATGCCACACTAGCAATGAAACATAATGGTTATTATACATGATGCTCAAAGTAGGTAATATAAACATGTCGGTTCATATAAAACAACACGCGCTTCCTAAAACTACTGAATATTTATGAAATTAGGCAGTTTTATATAACCTTGATATTAAGCAGAAATCATTTGCAAGGTCAATTTCAGAGTGAACTTGAACTAAAACCCAAGTTATTTTTGTTTACAAACTAGTGACATGCACCTATGCGACTTTAATATATATACTATATATATGATTAATTTCGTTGAGCTCCTCCACATTTCAAGATGTATCGTAGAACCGTTAAATCAGGTTATGGTCAAAAGGTCAAAATATAAATATTAGAGTCACAGTTTTTAATATTATAAATGAAATACCTTACACTGAATTAATAATGATATACACATACCATTTGGAACAAATTTAAATATTTTAAATACGGTTCCTCCTCCCGAGTTCAGTGAACTTGTGGTCAAATGTGGTCAGCTTTTATTTTTATTGTTTCCTTGTAGCTTAAATTCCTCCTGCATTAGCTGAAGGATGGTACTCATATGAAGCACAGTGGTTGCCTAGGATTCGTAGACGTTAACGTTTCAATCCAGAGTCTTACCCCATGTGTCTGCAGCTTCAGTTTTCAAAATTGTTTATACAATTCTTTGCATTCATATTCTTTCCTTTTAACTCCTGCTACGTCAGTTAAATAAGGCTGTTCATATATGACAGTAGTGGACTAGGATGTGTCCATGAAAGTGATATTTGCACTTCCCACCATCGCATCTACTTTGCTCTAGTTAAAAAATGAAAATTAAATGTTTAGAGACAGGGTCAACGTTAAATATACCACGGTCATTAACAAAACTTCTAAGCAATTGTCTTACACAGAGTCATTTGAATTACTCATGCTGATCCTGATTTGATGTATTGGAAAGAAAATACTCAAAATAAAGCTGTAATGTATATATATAGTAATGGATCTATAACTGTTATAGCATGCAGTGAATTGTCTGATGGAGGGATGTTAAATGTTAGAAATATAGTGCAACAGCAAAAAGAGCTGTCAGAGAACAGCGCAGCACGACTATTCGATATTTCAGAGGATAATATATTATATAGCCAGTATATACCACCAGAAAACAAGACTAACACAAAAAAATATTTAAAACACATTCGGGTGGTGGTGATGATGGGATGGGGGATGGTTGGGGGTTGGGGGTGTTGGCGGGCGGTGGAGCATCATGGATATAGGTGTAGATTTAATAAAACAAAACAACAGACATATGTAAAAAAACACACAAAAAATATTCGAGTGATAGTGATGATGGAGTTTGGTATGATTGGGGTGTCGTGTGGGGTGCGGCGAAACAAATTGATAGATTGATAAAACAAAACAACATAGAGATATGCAAACAAACAACATTTGGTGGTAGTGGTGATGGGGTGGAGGGGATGGTCTGGGGATGGGTTCGGGGTGGGGCGGGGGCGCAACATAGCTATAGGTGTATAATTGATAAACCAAAACAACACAGACATATGTTAAAAAAATCGGGTTTCAGGTGGGGGTGGGGTGGAGTGGGTTTTCGTGGATGGGGGGGGGGGGGGGGGGGGAGGGGCATAAGATAGATATATGTGTAAAAAATTGACTAAAACAACAAAGAAATATGTAAACAAATATTTAATAAAATCGGGTTTCGAGTGGGAGAGCGAGTGGGGCCCAATATAGCTGATTGCGTTTAAAGTTAAATTTTAATATCCAAATAATGGAAAATAAAATGAAAAGGATTCCTAAATTACATAAAAATCCATATAAGGCCCGCTTTATTTCGAATTCTAGTGCCTGCATACAACAAACATCTCCAAACTTTTAACTTCTTGTCTTACTGATGTTAAAGATCACGTAAAACGATATTGTGATAAAACTTATGAAAAGTCTGGGATTAATATGTTTTGGTATATAAAAAATTCAGGAGACGTTCTTGATAAAATTTTCAATAAACGTCATATTTCATCTATAAGCACTTATGATATCTCTACACTATATACAACTTTACCACATAATCTTATCAAAGACAAGCTAATTTCTCTTATTCAAAAAACATTCGCTAGAGAAAATACTACATTTTTGGCCTCTAATAATATTAAAGCGTTTTTTACTAACGGCAGTTTAGACAATTATACTATGTGGACTTGCTATGAAGTTTGTGAAGCACTCATCTTCCTATTAGATAATATTTTCGTCAGGTATGGAAACACCGTTTATAGACAAATTGTTGGTATCCCTAACGAATGTCGCAGATTTGTTTTTATTTTGTTATGAAAGATATTTCATGTTGAGTCTTTCACCAGATACCCAGGCAGATATTATTGAAGCCTTTAATCACACCTCTCGGTATCTGGATGACATATTGAACATTGACAACCCTTTCTTTCCAACTATGGTTAATACTATTTATCCTAAAGAACTTCAGCTTAACAAAGCTAATATATCTGATAATAACGCTTCTTTTCTTATTTAGATTCATTGAATATGGTGAAATAATAAGCAAAATCTATGACAAGAGAGATGATTTTAATTTTGACATT